>CAUYSK010108153.1:0-21397 GCA_963575035.1 Avahi laniger
TGCAGACACAATTGTAAAACTTAGCAATCAAATGGATAAATTGTTTGTTTTTATTTTAAATAAGAAATTGTTTTCTAAAACTAGAATACTTGAATCGTCAGACAATATAATCTCAGTTTGTATCAGATTTTGAATGCTCCCGCTGAGAAAATGTAACAATCCATGAAATGTGAATAAATGGAAAGTAAACAACAACAACAAAAAATACTCATGCAGAATCACCTCCCTAAAGCACTCCACACAGAGCTAAAGTTCTGAACAGTTATAATGCCATATTCTAATTTGAACTTCCATATTCCTCCATGTATAATGAGACACGTATATTCCATAGGTTGTTTTAAAAAATATATTAGATAAGATAATCAATATAAAATGTTTAGCATAGTATCAGTTGCTATTGTTATTATTATCATTATTATTGTTGTTTTGGTTTGTTTGTTTGTATTTTTTTTAAGAGATAGTCTTGCTCTGTCAGCTAGGCTGGAATGTAGTGATGTGATTATAGCTCACCGAAGCCTGGAATTCCAGGGCTCAGGTGCTCCTCCTGCCTCAGCCTTCTGAGTAACTGTGACTACAGGCATGAGCCACCACACCTGGCTAGTCTTTTTAAAAAATTTTTTGTGGAGACAAAGTCTTGCTGGTCTCCAACTCTGGGCCTCCAGCAATTCTTCCACCTCCACTTCCCAAAGTGCTGGGAATTACAGGCGTGAGCTGCTGTGCCTGGCCTCTATTGTTATTTTAAAGCAGATGATTAAAATAAAATTTTTATCCTTAATAAAATAGAAATTTATACTTAATAAAATAGATTCTTAGAAACTTACACCTAAAAAGGCAGTTAGTCATTTTATTGAGGATGAAACCAAATTCCAAAAAAGTCAAGTAACCTCTCCAAGGTCATGTGCCAGAAAGGTCTCCTGATTTCAGCTGTAATGTGCTTTCTGATACACTCCATGTTCTGACCTACTTAATTCCATGCTACCACAAGGTAATCTGTAAAAAAGGCAAAAATTGTCACTGATTTTATGCTTCTCTTTGTAAATCAAATAAAAAAATTCAGTGATTCTGACATCACAAGAAATTACGTTTTAGAAATGTTTGTCAAAAATAAAACCTAATAACATTTGCTTTAGATGCAAAAGGCAAAGTGCTTCCTTTTTTTCTATGAATACAGTATGTATGAACAGCAAAAGTTACAATCTCAAAAACAATCTCTCCAGGACTGCTTAGTATTTCCCATTTTCTATGAGACATGATGTATCAATTAAGAGCATCTTTAAATGCAGCAAATGAGTCAACATTGAGTTGGAGAAAATGGTGAGTATTGTTGTACATTTAATCCACAAAATGGTTGACTACCCAAACCAGGTGATAACTATTTATTTGGTAGATAAAACTCTGCATGAATATTAAAGTGTTAAGTTGTTTCATATTGATTAGTATTTATAAATAGCTCTTCATTGTTATATATTATAACTAACACATTGCTCCATGAAGTTGTATAAAGTTGTAAAATGGTTAACAAATGATTTAGAAAACTAAGTAAAAAAGAATAAGAAATGAGAGACAATTGATTCGTTGCAATTTTGAAAATAAATTAAGCTCTGATTTTTAAAGTGGTATTCCTGGAGGCTGACCTCTTTTCCTTAAAACAACAACAACAACAAAAAAATCTAAACCCATTCAAACTAGGTTCCTGTTAATTAAACAATTGAATCATATTTACTGTGTGTTAGAAACAGCTAATGAACTATAAACAAATCCACGCATGAACCAGATGAAAAAAATTATTTGTTAAAAACAAAAGTTATTCTGCTTTTGTATATATATTATACCCTCTCCCTCTCCTGCTGGCATACTGAAAGGATTTGTCATTTTCTCAAAGGGATATAATCCAAATAAATGGAACACAAATACCAGTGAACCTTAGCCCTCCAAGAACACATTTTTTAAAAGACAATAATTAGATCATCGCTCCAAAGTAAAAAAGCAAATGTCTTCACATACGAAGAAAGCTGATGTGTGAGAAAATTGGACGTGATTTTTATTTTACTTCAAGTAAACCTAAACCCAGAACAGAGATGAAAAATAAGACTGCTACTTTGGTCTGAAAGGCAAAGAAAGCATCTAACAGATAGTTGGCACAGCTGAGAAGGATTTTTTATAGCAATCTGATGTTTTAATAAGAATTAGACATAAAATCTTTCTAATTCCTCTAATAAGGAAAAGAGATAATGATGCAGTGTGACTTGGCAGGTTTTTATTTAATTTTTGAAAAAAAACATTATAAATTCTAGTAAGCAAGGTTTATCTTGAGGAACTGTAACAGTAGTAGGAGTCTGAAAAGGACAAAATATTTTTTGATATGTCTTTAAAACCTGTCACCCTTTCTGAGAAATTAAAACTTGCATTCCTGTGTGAGGCCACTAATTAGAGGAGCAGAGGAGTGTTCTTTGTTTTCTAGTATCTTAAGCCACAGGAGAAGGCTTAATAATTATCTGGACAGAGGTCAGGAAATCATTTTTACCAGAGATGCTATAAACAACAGTAACCCGAAGCTGAAAACCCTCTTTAAAAACCCAATATTCCTGCTTAAAGAGGGGATGATGGTTCGTTAAGACCAGAGCCTGCCATCCTCCTCACTTGCCAGCAAATTAATAAACTTCTCATTCTTTTTCCTCAAACCACTTGTCCTCATTCTTTCTTTGGCTGTTAGGCCTTGAGGACAAGCACTGAATTTTCAATAACAGAATGGCTCAAGATTCTTCCATTTATATTCTCAGGGGAGAACTTTTCTAAAGCAATTGATGAATTAGAAGATTAGAAAAAACAGTCATATAAAGGAGTGGTTTGAACAACAGTGCTATGCAGCACTCTAAGAAAGATTGGTATGCTTCCGGGACCATGGTGTTAGGTCTGGTGGAAGATAAACAGGTGGCAAGGAAGTGGCTAAGGGCAGAGAGAGGGAACTGAATTGTAGCTAGGAACCAAATTGCAGCTAGGAACTGTTCCCTGGTGGGAACATACATGGTTAAAAGTTCCTAGTTACCTTTAACTGACCTAGGGCTCATTACCAGCTAATTAGTATGGCATGGGTGGAGCTTCTTGAAGAATTCTGGGGAAGACACATCTGTAGAAATAGAAACCATTACATAACCAACCTGTTATATAACCTGTCCTATGGTCTGTTCTATAACCCCAACCTGTTAATCACCCCAAAAGGTGGGAAATGACAACCAATCCTGCCAGGAGAAAGGCGGGACAAACTAGAAAGCTTATAAAAGGCAGCATGTGCTCAGACTTCGGTGTCTTTCTCCATTCATGGAAACTGACCTGTTTCACTCTCTCTGGAATGTATTTTCACTTTGTGTATCTTCCTTCTGTACTTTCATTCTTTTTTTTACATGATAAACTACGTAAAATTGCTCTGTGTTTGTGATCACTCCATCATCAGCTCAACTCGGTATGAGTACTCGTTCCTGACACAGAACCGGGGGACCAGGGAACATCTACGCAGACGAACCTAACAATGGGGTGTACAAGACATGAAGTGAGGTGAGGCTACGATGTTGTATTCCTCAAAGACTCTCCCCTAACCCTATCCCAGCTGTTTCCCCCTCTCCTGGTTCTTCCTTATTTCTAGATTTTCTTGATAAGCTAGGAGAGTTTTTAAAAAAAATGTGAAGAGGAGTGAACTGGATCCAGAGTGTCATTTAAGAGCCTCCTACTTGGAATATTTTCCTTAATGGAAACAAAACAAAGTTTTTAAAAACAAAAATGGAAAAAAAATTAAAATGTCAGACAGAGATTGGAATCATTTCCACCATGAAAAAGCTCCCCAAGATTGTCTGAACCTATTTATTCTTGTCAATTTATGAAACACAGCTATGTTTAATTAATATTTTTAAATACATGAGGTGATGGATACAAATAAGGGTAAGATATGAAACTGGGGGAAAGAAAACAAACCTAAGCATAGCAAACAAATATTTTTTAGCAGAAAATAAACTTTATGCTCCATGAAGGCTTATGAAAATTCAATGCAAATACAATATTGTACATAAATACTTAAGTCCTCCTGTTTATTCTCTTCATTGTGTATCTTAGAAAAATGCCCTATAAATTAGTGGACAAATACCCATAAGTTGAAAAGGAATGTGTTTCAGTTCAACCCAGCTTCTTTTGTGAGCTTTAAGAGTGTTCACAGTTTGGCTGAATTAGCTCCCAGACATATGAAGAAAAGCTTTGCTTAAAAGTCACCAAAGGAAAGTTATAGAAGGACATGGCTTCAGGGATTATGGCTGATGACAAATTTTGACCAAAAGAAAAAATAAATTTAGATAGGGTAAATAAGCCAGATATGAGAGTGGTAGTGTTTTCAGAAAACTAAGTCTGAGTTTATAATATTTTCATAACAAATGCCTTTTTTTCTACTTAAATATTAATACCATTAATAATAGCACTAATATTATTGTCTCATGAAGAGGTGAATTATTTATTTAACTCTGATCACGTTACTTTGAAATTTCTTGAAATACTTTATTAATGCTTCAGTTTTTTTAAAAATATCCTAGAGTATTATATGGTCACATTAAATTTCCACTTAATATTTTCTGCAGACAATAAATACAAAAAGAAAATATCACAAAATATTTGTTTCCTGTGCACATAGTCACAGATCATTTACATCTTATCTTTCTTGCTGTTCTCCCTGGATATACTTGATATGGACGATTATTGTCTAATGCAGAGATATTTGCCTAAATAGGGAAACTCCATTTGTTACAAAGTAAAAATGTATCTTCCCAGGTAATAACTTTCTCCTTAAAAACTAAAACTAAAACCAATCATCAGAAAAAGAGAGAGAGAAAGAGAGAGAGAGAGGGAGAGAGCCATAGAGTAAACATGCCTCCTGCGGATGGTTCATCTCCTTCCCATTTGTTCCCCCAGAATGTGTCTGGGTTCACAGTGAAGGACAGATGCCACATTTATCCACGTGTTTCTCTATGATGACCTGACTTTCCCTGTGAGTGATGGTGCTATAAGTCATGTCTTGCCCAGCGACAACCACCCCTCTCCCCAAGCACATGATCCATAGAAACATCTGAAAATTTATTTTGGCTTATGTTTATAAAAACATACAGTAGATTGACAGCCCACTTCTCTTGCCCATAAGCAGGCTTTCTAATTTCTTATATACCAGTATAAAACTGTCCCTTCTGTTAGTTTTGAGATATGGTGCATGTTAAAACTTAACACCCTTCACCCTCCTCCATACCTTATCTTTGAGGAGCCTAGTTTCCTCCCAACAAAATGGAGGATAAGAGTGAGGTTGTTTTTCTCTTTATTGAGTTGTCTCAATAAAGGAGGTCACTCTGCCCAGCACCATGACACATGGCCATGAATATGCTGCCATCAGGAACTGGCTCTCATGGGCTTAGATGGGGATGGGGTCAGTCACAGGTATGATCAAATAGCTTTCTCGTGTTTTAGCTGATAGGCAACTGAGGTGGGACCATAAAGCTTGGTTTTAGAAGAACGGACTAACTGGGAATTTGAGCTAAAGGAACCTTTGAAAAAACTTCATCTACCTTGGCCCTGCAACTTGCAAGGGAAGAAACCATACCATGAGATGGTCTTCCCCAAGTTCTCCCTGGTAGTTAATATTAGAACTGGAATTAGAACTAGTGACCAAGTCATTGTTATAAATTGACAAATACAGGGTAATCAGAACCCTGAGACTTAAACAATTCAAAATTTAATGAAGACCACTCCCCATATATGTTCCAGATTGTGTCATCGTAGTCTGCATAAATAGTGCCCTTGGAGCTGTACAATACAATAGAATATAGGCATATAGGTGGACAATGTTTCTGAATTTAGAAATCAAGGTGAGGATCCTGATGGGGAACCTTGAAAAGAGTGGCCTATTGAGGAATGACCATGTTATTTAATGTCCCAACTGGGGCACTTTTGGAGTGAAAGAAGATGTTATTAATAATTACCTTGAGATAACAGGAATAATCAGGACCGTGTTAGGCAAAATGGGGTACATTCTCATCCTACTTAGTTAAAAGTATGTCAGCTCTCATGGCAACCCATCTATCCATCTGCAGATCATTTTCTACTGTTTATAAAACCCTTACATCTGTTTTTATTCTTTTGTTCTTCAATAAACCGAGTCCATTTTTGAGGTTCTTTCCACAGTGCAATGGAGTTGACTTCACGCTCCACAAATTTAAGGTTTGCTTTGGAGATTGAGATTTTCACGACTGCAAAAGAGAGACCTCGTCTCTCCAGGACCATATACAGACCATAGCACAGTAACTGAGGTATACGTGGTTCTTCTAACACCCTTTGCTTTGTTCTCTGTTAAGAATTAGAAAAGGAAACACAAAAATAAAAACCCTCCCCTTTTGAGCCATTTAGCAACTTTGTTTGGCCAGATCAGGAATACATACTTGGGTAGTGTGGCTACAGAAAAGGAGCTCAGCTCTGCTTACTTCAAATTGTGTAAAGCAGCAAAGCTCTTCCAAACCTCAGCTGGCCAACCCCGTCGACTGTGTGTCGATGTGGCAGACTGCATGCCAATGAGGTCGACTGGGCAAATACCGTTCTGGGAAAAGTGTTCCAGGACTGGGTATGAGGGAAGTTATATGTGAGCTTGCATGAGGATAAGCTTGGAGATTTATTTTTTAGACCTGGAAAAGACTTTAGAAATCATCAATCCAACCCTTATATTAATATTTTACAAATATGGAAATGAAAGCCCAGAAAGTGAAGGGATTTGCCTACTGTAGCAGGGCCTACACCCAAGTTTCCTGATTCCTTTTTCAGGGCCTCCAAGCAGTTCACTTGTGTTGTACAACTGCAAGGAAACTATTCACATAGACAACAGTAACACAATTTAGAATGCATAGCATACGAGAGTGGTCTTCATTAAATTTTGATTTATTTCAGTCTCAGAATTTTGATTGACTTGCATTTGTCAATTTATAAAACTGACTTGGTCATTAGTTCTAATTCTAGTTCTGCTATCAGCTACCAGGGAGAACTTGGGAAAACCATTTCACAATACGGTTTCTTCCCTCTCAAGCTGCGGGGCTAAGCTAGATGAAGTTCTCTCAAAGGCTCCTTTAGTTCAAATTCACAGTTAATCAGTTCTTCCAATTGCAGCATTCTGGTGTTTGAAGTAGGAAAATAAATCCCAAAGCTGTAGGAAACTAGTAGAGGGCAGGTCAAAACATCCTGGATTTTTGTTTGCTCGTTTGTTTTAAGTTTCTTTTTAAATTTTTTCTTCTCTTCCCTATTCCTCTCTCCTAATACCTCTTCCTCCCTCCTCTTTATTCTCTATCATTTTAAAAATTGGTATTTCTCTTTTCTTTCCATTTTATTTCTCAGTTTCTTCAGCATAACATTTATTCTCCTTCCAATATAAGAACACATAAAGTAAAAGCAATGTTAATATCAAAGTAACAAAAAGAAAGAAAAGAAATGTTGCTTTGAATCTAGTATGTATAATTTGCCTTTCTGTAGATAGTCAAATATATTTTATGGAGAGCCATAGATGCATCATCAGAGTAGATGTTCATGTCTAAGAGGTGACACACGGTCATCAAGGCATGGCTTAGGCCCTTATAAAGCTCACATATACGGGAACAAAATGTCAGACGTGACCAGCAGGAATGTATTTTTTTCCTAGTCAGTTGAAACTCAAAAGTGACAAAAGACAGCAGAGTCTGAGATAGCCTTGAGACCTTGAATGTTCTACAAAGACCAAATTCAGATGTTGACCTGTAAGAATCAATCTCCTGTGAAAATCAGAGAATAATACAGATAGCTGTGGATCATAAACTTTATCCACTCTAGCAGCTGTTGGATATCATGGAGAAAAGGGAAAATACAACACTTCTTAATGATTAAATACAGCTTGAAGCCAAAAACAATAACATCCCCCATACGCACTACAACCAAATGGAGGGGGGAAAGCAAAAGATTTTAATTAATGGTAGTGCTTCGTAAAGAATAACAACAATGTTTTTGTTTTCTTGTTACCCTTGTTCTCCCTTTTCCTATAAATACACTTGTGCTTTATTGATAGTTTGCAACCATATTTCCCACCAGGAAACTACAATCCAACAACAGTACTTTCACCAAAGTAGAGAAACTAAGTATTCCACAAATGTTGAACAGCAACTCTCTTAACACAAAGAGAGCTTCTTTAATATTTAATGCCCCAGAGTTAGCTTCTCAGCATTCAGGGATTCTAAGAGTATACAAAGAAACTCCTGTTTAGTCTCAATGTAGATCAAAAGATTTCATTTTTGGAGAAAGGCAGATTGTGTTAATTGTAGTTACTGAGAGGAACAATATCTCTTGCTTTTCTATGTTGATTTTGAATGCATAGATTTCCAATTATATGTTAAAAGTATAATTTTCTCCTTTTTTATTATGCTCGGGAGAGCTAAAATATATTGTAATAAAAAATCTCTTTAGTCTTTCACTGGGAAAAAAATCAGTAGCATAAATACAGCTGGACAAAAAATGGTATTCTGTAAATATACCTTAATCTCTGTGTTTTCATCAGCTCAATTAACCCTTTAAAAAAAGATGAAATCATCATCTTATCCGTTAAGCCTAAACATTTGAAAAACTGCCAGAAACTATTGCCAAATGGGAGCAGTACTATATTCAACTATGTATGTAGAATTCTGACTAATCAGTGTGCAAGTGCAAATCTCAACTGAAGAACTGTGGTTGCGCACAATAAAAGTAAAATATATGAACTAGACTATATCAAAATTAAAAACTTTGAAGCAAATATAAAACTTCTGTGCATTGAAGGATACAATCAACAGAATGAAAGGCAACCTAGAGAGTGGGAGAAAATATTTGCAAATCATGTATCCGATAAGGGGTTACTCTCCAGAAAATATAAAGAATTTGTACAGCTTAACAACACTAAAATCATCAAATAATCTGCTTAAACTATGGGCAAAAGACTTCAATAGACATTTCTCCAAAGAAGACATACAAATAGTCAATATGTATATGAAAAGATGTTCAACATCACTAATTATTAGTAAAGTACAAATCAAGACCACAATGAAATATCCTCTCATACTCATCAGTATGGATATTATTAAAAAAGCAGAAAATCTTCAACCTGAGAAGTTTGATTGAAAGCGAGAAAAAAAAAAGACAAAATAACAAGTACTAAGGAGGAAAAATTAGAACCTTTTTGAATTATTAATGAGAATGAATTAATAAAATGCTGTGGCTGCTATGGAAAACTGCTTGGTAGTTCTTGAATACTTATAAGCAGAATTACCACATAATTCAGTATTTCCACATTTATATATATATCCAAAAGAATTAGAATCAGAATCTCAAAGAGATATTTGCACACCTACATTCATAGAAACATTATTCACAATAGCCAAAAGATAAAAACAACTCCAGCATCTATCTATGGATGAATGAAAATGAAATGTGGTATACAGATATAGTGGAATAGTATTCAGTCTTAAAAAGAAAAGAAATTCTGACATATGCTACAATATGGATGGATCTTGAGGACGTTATGCTAAGTGACATAAGCCAGTCACAAAATTATAAATACTACATGATTCCACTTTTATGGGTATCAAAATAGTCAAATTCCCTAGAAACAGAAATTAGAATGGTGACTGCCAAGAGCTAAGCGGAGAAGGAAATAGGAAGTTGTTTAATGGGTGTAGTATTTCAGTTTTGTAAGATGAAAAGAGTTCAAGATTGGTTGCATAAGCACAATTCACAATTGCAAAGATGTGGAAACAACCCAAGTGTCCATCAATACATGAATGGATTAATAAACTGTGGTATATGAATACCATGGAGTACTATTCAGCTTTAAGAAACAATGGTGATATAGCACCTCTTATATACTCCTGGAAAGGGCTAGAACACATTCTACTAAGCGAAGTATCCCAAGAATGGAAAAACAAGCACCATATGTACTCACCATCAAATTGGTACTAACTGATCAACACATAAGTGCATATATAAGAATAACATCTATTGGATGTTGGTCAGGGGGGAGGGGGGAGGAGGAAGGAGGGGACAGGTATATGCATACACAAAGAGTGCAATGCACACCACGCAATATGATGGACATATTTGAAACTTGGACTGAGGGGGGAGGGAGGGGCAAGGGCAACATACGTAACCTAAACATCTGTACCCCCATATTATGCTGAAATAAAAAAAAAAAAAAGAATACCTTACATTGTCAAATGTTAGACAACAAAGAGTAAATATTTTTTTTCAAAATAAAGACTCATATTTTATAAATATTTATATATGATTTATTAGATTTTACTCCACTGTTTCTTTACCTCGTTAATGCATAGAACCCGGAATGTCTCCCAAACAAAAGATATCAGATTATTTTGGTTTTCTCTATATTTACCAGAAATATAGTATAATTCCATTACTTGAAGTTGCTTTATAGTTATTAATGTAGTCATTAATTCTCATAGTTATTAATGCTCATCCTTTTTTTAATTAACCTATTATCAAATAGTAATTTGTTTCCTAAAAAAAATTATTGGGCCCCACTCTCTGTCACACAATATAATAATAACTGGAGATATTAATGTAATATTTTATAATTTTCTGATTTATCAGAATTAAACTACAAGGATGAGTACTACTCAGCAATCTATATATTATGTCTAAGATCCAAATTTCACATTTTTTTGGTCCTTTGCCTTCAGCTTTGGTTTCTACTTTAATAATCTAAAAGTGTTCCAGTAAGATTCTGATTTCCATTATGTGTTCACATTGTCCTTACTTGCTTCCCTGTCTTTCTATTGACTTAGGTTAATGTTTGTTTGTTTATTTTCCCTCATTCAATACAATTACAATCCAACTAACATATGTTGGGTTCTTGCTATGTGTCAGGAGTTCTGCAAGGTGTTTTCTCACATAACATTTCATTTAAGCTCCACAGTAAACCTATAAAAGAAAATGCCATTTTGCTTATAACGACAGATTATCAGAAAGACTGATTTTCAAAGTCAAACAGTGATTAAAAATTACAGAAGTAATATAAGAGCAAAGCAATATCATTTGGTCCATCATTTATATTATAGTTATTCCACTCTATTCTTATGCTTTCTGTCTTTAAATCTTGTTAAATTCTCTAGAGATACTGTTTAGTATAGTTTTCTCCAAAGCACGAAATAGGATATTGTATCTGAGCCAAGACCTGGGCTCAGATATAGTAGTTATATTTATATACTCTTTCCACAACATACTGTTTATCCTTCGTAGTTTGGATGTTGCTGGCAGAGTGTGTTTGCATCCAAGAATGTATCTAGAGGTATAGGAGGGCATTAAAAGAAAAACTAGGGAATGAACCCCCTTTCTTAGGAAATTAATTTTTAATTAAACATTGTTATTGAGAAAATTATTACCCATTTTCTCCAATGCTACATTTTACAAAACTACAATATACTATTACAACAAGGGTACTGAAATTGGTATAACCAACCAATCTTTTTCAAAGTTCTCCAGTTTTACTTGCATCCATTCGTGTTTGTGTGTCTTAGTTCTATACAGTTCTATCCCATCTGTAGGCTTATTATCCATCATTATGGTCAAGATACTGAGTATCTCCATGACCACAGGGGTCCCATTGTATGGCCCTTTTATAAAACCACCCTACCCTTCCATACCACCCCTCCTTCCACCAATTCTAACTTCTGGAAACCACTAATATATTTTCCATAAACCTCTGTTTTATTATATTGGAATTGACCAAAGCCAGATTGTTTCCAAAATCTGTTAGCATTGAGGATAGAAGGAATTAAGATTAATAGATTAGTCATTATGTGTACTCAAGTAGGACGTTAGTTCACTGTCCATGGTGGACGATGCTGGGAAAATTTTTATCTTGGTGGCAGCTTGCACTATGGAGAACTAGCTGTAAAAATAAATATAAAAGTTGGTAAAAATTTAAAGTCCGCACACATGTTATGTTGTTGATTGAGCATATATAGCACCGAGGAAGGCACCATTTTTCTTTATAGCACTAGGGATTCATTCATTGAACAATTATTTATTACACTGTTGGCATCCTGGTGGTTTCACCACAGACATGCATCAGTGGCAAGTGTGGCCATGAGTCAGGCAAGTCAATAAGCTGGATCAAGTGAATTCATCAGGCTTCAGCAGAGTGACCCTCACACCTCCAGCTGCCACGACAGATGTGCTAGGAGCATTAGGGATGAGTGACTTTGTCAGAGCCTCAACTGCTTTGGGAAGCCCAGGTGTTTGGCTAAGGTAACCATATTGTGTATACTATATTATACCAGGCATCTCAAGACCACTGATTTTTCAAATAATTTATCTTCCTCCTTTTAAAGGAATGTATAACAAAGGAAGTATCTTCTCTTTCAATGATGTTGACATGCATTGCGCACTTGTGCATTGGCCATATTCGTGTTCCTGAATCATTTCGTAATTTGTGGCTATATTGCTTACATCACAAGTAGTGAAAATGGAAAAGGTAACAGTGGCAGTGCATGTTATGCCATGAAACTTTCAGGACAATCATTCTCAATCTCTGCAATTGTGAAGTCTCTCAGCCCTAATGTGTATCTTTGTTCCTGGCGCACTCTACAAACACTGAAGGAAAACCAAGGCTGATAACTGGATATCAACAAACATGTTTTGGGATTTAGGAAAATGTCAAGAAAGGGAGTTCTGAGAGAAGTCTTATTGCTAATTTGGGTGGAGGCTCAGAATCTTAGTGTAAGAGTAACCTCAGTTATTACCTAGGGTGGTGATGATTCATTGTACTAGAAATATATTTCAGTAAAAAATTTAGGCTACATAGAGAGCTTCATTTGAATGTCCATATATGACAGTGTCTTTTATCTGCCTTGCATTGATTACTTTTCTTTTGTTCTGTTTTTTTATTAGTTAACTCAGAAATTATTTCAAATCCAAAATGCTCTGATTATTTACTGCTGACTCTCTAAACTTGTCATTGGTCAATGTTATATTGAACAAATATACTTAAATTTAATAACTTAATGGGTATTTGGGATAGCAGGCCAACGTTGTGCCAGGACAGATCTTTTTCCCCCAGAAAAAAGAACAGTAAACTCATTAAACTATACATTATACACTGAATAGCATGACAGCATGAAAATAAAGATTCTTAAAGGAGTCAACTAAATTGGAACCTAACCCTCTGAAAATTCTCAGTTCCAAAAAGAAACTTTATTTATCTTGATTTAAATGATTACAGATTAATCATTTAAAAGACAGAAGCTAATACTAATACTAATTCAACTTTTATTATTTATATCTAGATAGTCAAACCTGACTTATAAGATCTAAAAATGGACATATTGAACAATTAAAAAAATGAGTAAATATATACCAAAAATAATACAAAATTATCAATCATTACATCAAATAATATCCAGATATATCCAATGCTTCCAACTTCCTGATGTTAAAACATACTTCTATTCTGATGTAGAATAAAACTCAAGACAATGGAAGCAGAATTAGCATGTAACAATTAGATTCTAAGAAACTATATCCTATGGTCCCAAAAGCATATATCTCTGAATTTTTTCTATTTTGCTACATGTAGTACCAGATTCATGAATGTGGATAGAAACCTAGGTTTGATTTGGATTTTTCCTATAGAGAAATAATGATTTAAATGGAGAAATATATCATCTGATTCCTGAAAAGTGACACTTCTCACAACTCTGTGGGAAACAAGGAAAATGCCAGTGAGACTGGTAGAGTGTAGCCAGTGGGAAAGATGATCACCCAGCAGCAAAGCAGCAGGAAGGACATGGTTGTGTTTAGGGTGAGCTTCACCAACTGAAATGCCAACCGAAATATGTTGAGCACCTGTTCTGCGTAGTCACTGAGATGACAGTGATGAGATGAACCACTGCATGTGCATTTGACAAGATGTTGTTTATTTGAGACTTCTTGAAGCATTCTTTATGTTTAGGGCTCTTTGGGATATACAAATGTCATTATCTTGGTATGGACAAGGATTTATATTATATTTTTGATGTTAGTGTAATGATGTTGCATATGTTGAGAAGCATAATGCAGTAAAATATGTTGTTATAAGAATGGGAATAATAGATGATTCAATACCAGAGACACCTATTTAATAAAATATCTTTATTACTAAGCATTAAAAAACTTTTTGTATCAAGAGGAAAACAGAGCAATTGAGGCAAATAATAAGTTTCTTCCTTCTTTGAATGGGTCTTAAGAGGAAACAAGGTAATTAGGTATAATTGAACATCATCCCTAATTTATTCCTTTCCTTTTTCTGATAAAATAAGCTAGAGAAACATAGACCAGTGAGGAGGTTTTCTTGCTGTCATAAACAAAAAGCAATGGTGAGAAACATTATAAAAAGCCAATATCACATTTTTTGAATATTACTTTCTTCTAAAATGATATCCTGAATTCCAAAGAAATTTCTCTGACTTATCCAGGAAAAAGGTAAGTGAAGAAAGAACATTGCCTATGCAAACCTCCTCATGCATTCTGAGTAAGGAAAATCTAATATTGTAAGATTGCATTCTTAGAGAAAATATAAAGGAGGGTAATTGCACATATTATTTCTTATCCTAAAAGGAATTCTATCATCCTTCTAAGTGTTTTTGGTTTTAAGTCCTTATTTCAGTTTATACATGTGGCTAGGCTAAGAAGGTTTAAAATACCTGATGTTTATTCTTTTGTGAGGAATACAGAGGCCATTTTGTCAAACAAAACAATAGTCCTCTTTGCCAGATTGAAGTTTTCTGGGACAAAGGCTATAGCAGCTCTTCTCACCTTATGGCACCCATAGCAGACAAAGCCTTTGTGTGGGAAAGCTTCACCCCAGGGGCAGGCCCAGCTACAATGGTAGCAGCAAAGCCTAGAGTCTTTACGGTTTACAGGGAAGTTAGTTAAACATCAGTCTCCCCAGTAATCTGAAAGCCAAAGTCTGAGAAGCAGAAAGAAGATAGTTGGAGGTGGTTCTGATTTTCCATGCTCTTTGAACAAGAGAAACATTGTTCCAGCAAACAAGCTCATGGGGGTAGAAGCACATGCTATTGTTATCTCAATGATGTGTGCCTAGATAAATACATATGCTGATGAGTTATTGTGCTGTGAATCTTTTTCTTCAGAGTATTACTTTCTCATTACCTTTAGTGTCTGTATGGGGATTATTTTATAGTTTAAATAAAGAACGAAGGTAGCAAGCAAAACTGCATTTATATTAAGATATTAGTTTTTGTTTTCTTTTATTTGCTTTACAATTTACTTCTCCCTCCTACTTTTTTTAAAGCAGAAGGTAGAAGGTTGGTTTTATTAAAATATAGGACTCTACCTAAAACCAAAATTTGGTATGATATTTCCATGTTGACCTATATATTGATGATTTTAAGAAAGAAATGAATTACTTTTTATGGAAGCTCTTAAATTCAACAATGGCATAAACTATAAAATACAAAAGATAATGAATAGCTATTTCACATTTTAAGCAATTAGAAAAAAAAAATTTTTAAGGTATGTAGTATTTAAGTAAAATGACTTTAAAGGAAGTTAAATGGGAGTTAAGAAAAGGCTATTTAAAGCTCAACTTTAAGTCTACCTATTGGAAATCCACATACTGGCGGTGGGAAAAGTACCTGGGTTAAGTCAATTTGTCTGCTTTTATTACATGCTCTAATATTCCTTAAGAGCTATGGTGTAGTTGTAGAAAGTAACAGACATAAACACCAGTTACAGTTTGCCCTCCACTACTAATCAGTTTTCCAATGTCTGTAAAGAAAATTTACCTTTTCTAGGATGCACTTTTTTAATTCATAAAAGTAAAAATGCCAGACTAAACATTATGTGAATCCCCTTTCATGTCTGTAAGTATATGATTCTGATGTTACAATACTCATATTTAAAGGCATTTGCAGGTAGCCTTGTGACATCTCTGTTGAACATCTTGTAGAAAGATATGATTGAAAAGGATTTCAGAGATTAATTTTGAAATTACTCTTACTCTTTGGAAGGTTTTTTGTTTTTCATTGAGTATTATGAAGAGACATTTTTTCCCCCAAAGAAGATGTTCTGTAATGCTTCTTGATACTAGAAGTCTATGTGTCACACACATATTCTTTGTACTGGTTGAGAGAAGCGTACCTAGAATTTCTTATCCATTAACAATAAGCAATTTTTAAATGAGTAAGGACAATAAAGGAGGATTTTACTGTAAATTTTTAAAACTACATTTAGTCCAGGTTATTACAGAGGGTCCCGGAAAGGTGAATTATTATCATGTAGGAAGAATAAATATTATACCTTCAACATTGTCTTTCATCAATAAATGTCAATAAAATATAAAAGTTTTTTTATAAGTGCCTTTGCTTAAAATAAAGTGATAATTTTGCAAGTAATAATTTTTATAGAAAACTCTTCCCATAAATGGATCTAATAAGCATGTCTAGGATGATGAGGTATATTTAAAGTCATCTCATATTTCCTTTAGCAAAAAATTATCAATAGTATATATTATTTTTTCCTAAAATTTTTAGTAGAATTTGACAATTTTAAATAAAGTAAATAACTCAGGCTATGTTTGGGCAATAAGTAGGATAGTTAGATCAAAGAATAATTTTTTTTTTATCTGAAATTCCAATTAAACAAGGTGTCCTGGATTTCATTCACTAAATCTGGCGACCCTATCAACAAGTCCATATCCTCACATGAATAAGATAAGATCTGATACAAGAATTCATGAAAAAATTGGCAATAACAGTAAAAGGTTATGGACATTAATATAAAGGAGGTGAACCATGAAAGTTTTCCTGAAATAGAAGAGTTTTGCATTGATCCTGCAAAACTTGGAAAGATTTTAGATTTATAGTGCAAAGAGGGAATTTTTCTAAATAAGAGGTGTTCTAGTATAGGAAATGGTATAAAGAAAGAAAATAGCATTGTTTGTTCAGGAAAAGTGAGAACATCCTGACAGAGATGTAAGTGGGAGGATGGAAGTAGTAAGGAAAAAGTCAAAATAAATTGTGTGAGTTCCCACATAATAGTTCTTAAAACTTGCCTAAAAGATTTTAAAAGTGATTCAGGAAACACAGAAGAACCATTTTAAATTTTAAGGGAATGCATGTTAAAAAACATTCCTTTAAAAAACATTGTTGACTATCTATCTGGATATATTCTAAGGTTTATTTCTTTAAAAGTCTTTTTTAAAGACTTTTTTTTTTTGCAGTTTTGCAGTTTTGCAACCATCACTACAATCCAGTTTTCAAACATTTTTATCATCCAAAAATTTCTTTTGCACCCATTTGTGGTCAATCCCCACTGCCATTCCTATCCCCAGGTAATTATTGTTCTACTTTCTTTCTTTTTTTTTTTAATTTCAAATTTTACAGGGGTACAAATGTTTTTGGTTACATGTATTGATTTTGTTATGCTTGAGTCAGGGTTATAAGTTCAGGCATCACCCAGATAGTGTTCACTGTACCCATCAGGTAGGTTTCCACTCACCCCCTCCTTCTCCCTTCCCCCTGCTTGATTTCCACTGAGTTTCATTTCCCTCTGTGCACATGTGTGCTCATTGGTTAGTTCCAATTTAATAGCGAGTATATGTGGTATTTGTTTTTACATTCTTTAGATATTTCACTTAGGATAATGGTCTCCAGTTCCATCCAAATTGTTGCAAAAGGCCTTGATTCATCCCTTTTCGTGGCTGCATAGTATTACATGATGTACATATACCACATTTTGTTAATCCATTCATGAATTGATGGGCATTTGGGTTTATTCCACATCTTTACAATTGTGAATTGTGCTGCAATAAACATTCTAGTGCAAATGTCTTTTGGATAGAATGACTTATTATTTTCTGGGTAAATACCCAGTAGTGGGGATTGCTGGATCAAATGAGAGGTCTACTTTTAGTTCTTTGAGGAATCTCCATACTGTTTTCCATAAAGGTTGTGCTAATTTGCAGTCCTACCAACAGTGTATAAGCATTCCTTTTTCTCTGCATCCATGCCAACTTCTGTTGTTTTTGGACTTGTTAATAATGAAACATTGAGGAAAGAAATTTCAGATGGCACAAACAAATGAAAAATCACATCATGCTCATGGATCAGTAGAATCTACGTTGTTAAAATGTTTATACTACCCAAAGTGATTTACAGATTCAATGCACTCATCATCAAAATACCAACTGTCATATTTCACAGACCTAGAAAAAATACTTTTATGCTTTGTTTGGAACCAGAAAAGAGCCCAAATAGCCAAAGCAATCTTAAGCAAAAAGGACAAATCTGGAGCCATCACATTACCAGACTTTAAGCTATACTATAAGGCTATAGTAACCAAAACAGCATGGTATTGGAACAAAATTAGAGACATAGACCAAAGAAACAGAACAGAGAACCCAGATATAAAACCATCCACATACAGCCATCTGATCTTTGGCAAAGCAAACAACAATATACACTGGGGAAAAGTAGCCCTATTCAATAAATGGGATTGCAAAAATTAGATAGCTGTATGCAGAAGAATGAAACATTCCACATCTCTCACCACTCACAAAAATGAATTCGAGATGGAAGAAGACTTAAATGTAAGGCATGAAATCATAAGAACTCTAGAAGAAAATGTCAGAAAAAAATATTACGATATAGGCCTAGGCAAAGAATTTATGAAGAAGACCACAATGGCAATCACAGTAACAACAAAAATAAACAAATGGGAACTGATTAAATTCATAAATTTATTTAGTTTTAGGTTTTGCATTTAAGCTATGATCCATTTTCAGCTAAATAGTGTATGAGTTGGGGTTCATGTTTTTACATGGCTATCCCAGCACCGTTTGTTTAAAAGACTATCCTTTCTCCATTGAATTCCCTTTGTACCCTTGTCAAAAATTGAATATATATATGTGTGTGTATATATATAAAAAAAGAAAAAGAAGACAAAAATCCAGTGAGACTATAAAAAAATTTAAGCAAATTATCAACCAACTTGACCAATTTGCATTCATAGAACATTATAGCAAACGACTTCAAAATATACATTATTTACAAGTACAGATTAAACATTTATCAAACAGATTGTATCCTGGCCTGGAAAGAAAGTTGCAAAATTTTTTAAAGGAAAAACATTAGGAAGTATGTTCTCTGACCACAAAGACATTTGTGTAAAAGTCAATAACAAAGATAGCTAAAACATGTCCAAATGATTGAAAAATCAGTATTCTATGTCTAAACAACCCATGATTTAAAGAAGAAATTGACATGTAAATGGATATATTGGAGGGAGTAACAGTGAAAATTGAAATGCTGCTAAATCAATTATTAAAGAGAAATTTAAAATATAATGCAATTGTTGGAAAAAATGAAGAAAAATTACATTTATGATGCAAGTTTCATCTCAAGAAACACAGGAAGGAAAACAAATTAACATAAAAAATAAGGAAAAATAATAAAATAAGAGCAGATATCATTGAAATAAAAATCAAACATATAAAACCTAAAGTTGGTTGTAAAAAATTACCAAAATTTATTTTTCTACTGATAATATCTAGCAAGGAAAAAATAAAAGAATAAAAAAGAGAAAACATAACTTACAAAGCTGACACAAGAAGTAGAAAATCAGTGTAGTCCTATGTTTGTTGAAGAAATTAAATCTGTAATTGAAAACCTTCCCAAATATCCAGTGCAGAAAAAACACGTGACCAATAAACATATAAAGAAATGTTCAACCTCATTAGAATGACCAGGAAAGTCAAATCAAGATCACTATGAGACACCAAGTTTTACACATTTGAGTGACAAAAATTATAAGTCTCTTAATATCAATTGCTGCATAGTATGTAGATTGACACAATTCTTTATATATCAACAATACAAATGTAACTTGCACAACTTCTTTGGAAAACAATTTGCCATTTTTTTGGTAAAATTTAATACTCATTTATTCCATGTTAAGACTGTTTTATTCCTAGATACTAATGCACATACACATACTTAAATCTTGCTTATGTGTCCCAGTAGAAAATTAGAAGAATGGTTTTCATTAAAGCATGCATCATGATAGCAAAATACTGGAAACAATTCAAATACCTATTGGTAAGAGAACTGGTAAATAAATTAATAACACAGTAATGGAATAGAATATTATAAAGAATCTAAATAAATTTTCTATAGGTACAAAAATAACATGGATAAATGTAGCACAAAGTAGGTTCTCCATAAATGTTTACTGAATAAATGTACACGATTTTGATCTAAACACAAAATAAAAATGAAAACTTTCATAAAAGCTTAAAAACCAATCTAAACAATAAAGTGCTTGGATATATATATCTATGGGCTAAAACTCTAGGAAATCAAGGCTATAATAAAAGTGCAATGAAGATAAAATTTAGAATAATGATTAAGGATAAAGAAGGAAGAAGTTGCCATAGGGATATGGAAGACACATACACGCATATGTACAGATGTGAATTATTTTCTATGTCCTAATTCTTGACGTAAATTTTGGGCACAGAGTGTTTTTAATGATTATATAAATAAGAAGGAAAGTATGTAGAGAGATATACAGATTTGACAGGAGATAGAGCTAGACATATAATAAATATAAATAAAAAATAAAAACAACAAAATTAAAAGACCTTAAATTGACCAATGAGAACAGTGTGTCATAAAGAATAGACTTCGACAGACAATTTTTGCTTAATCTGAAGTAAAAGGAACGAACTAATTATAAGGCTTGTTATAAAGTATTAACTATCTAAAAGTGAAATGGCAAATACATTTTATACCAAAAAAATAGCACTTAGTGAAATCTGTATTCAGAAATAAATGTATAGCCCATTTTTTTCATGGTCAAATAACACATGTAAAAAAATAAAGGGATTGTATACTTATTTTAAAAACTGGAAAAATAATATGAAAACAGAATATACTAGGAACTATACAACTATTAAACAAAAACATATTTTGATGAAATAGAAAGCAAAATAATTTTGAAAGTGTAAATGAATTCAAAAGTTGCTTCTTTGAAAACGCCAAAAAGGTACATAAATAACACGACAGCTAATTATGATTTAGAAACCTAAATATCACCCATAGAGACAAGAGAGAAAAGATTTATAAAAGAATAGCACATGAAACACAAATTTTAAAAGATGGAGGAAATTGCGAGTTTCCATCAAAATTGACCCAGAGAGAATTGACTAGATCAATTATCATGAGAGAAATTGGAAAAGTGATTGAAGTTTGACCTTTAAAAAGAAATCTATCATAACAAGTTATGTTATATCTACTTAAGTAAAGGTGATTACATGGTTAGT
>CAUYSK010108154.1:0-10095 GCA_963575035.1 Avahi laniger
GTTTGAGCTCAGGAGTTCGAGACCAGCCTGAGCAAGAGCGAGACCCCGTCTCTACCAAAAATAGAAAGAAATTATCTGGACAACTAAAAATATATAGAAAAAATTAGCCAGGCATGGTGGCACATGCCTGTAGTACCAGCTACTCGGGAGGCTGAGGCAGAAGGATTGCTTGAGCCCAGGAGTTTGAGGTTGCTGTGAGCTAGGATGACACCACGGCACTCACTCTAGCCAGGGCAACAGTGTTAGACTCTGTCTCAAAAAAAAAAAAAAAAAGCAAGAGAAATGTGCTATTACAGTTACCAAAATATAATGTTTTCCCTTTAAAAATATTTTATGACTCATAAAATATAATAGGGGTAATAGTGATACATGAGTAAAAACATAAACATACAGATTCCAAGACAATATTTTTGGTGTCATAATTTTATTTAAAATAAAAATAATATAATATTTTGATTGATCATAAGACTTTTCTACAAATTCATTTACTAGGTTATCAAAATTTGTACTCATTGCAACTTCATTTTCAATTGGTATAGTTGAAAGTGATGTTGGTCACTCTTGGGAAATGCAAGATCATAAATAATTTTTGACAATTTTTAATTTTGAGAAGAATCTTCTTACTGATACATCTGTTACTGGAATTGATAGGAATATTTAGAGGCTGTGATAATATTTAGATAAATTTCTAATAAATCATTTCAAAATGTAACCTCCAGAGCTGATGACTCTCATAGAACAATTTTTTTAAAAATATTTAGTTCTTCATACAAATCATTTTCATGTGCAAACCAAATTTTAAATGCAATTTTATTCAATATTCATTTTATTGTTTCCTCTGACACTTGTTGTACCTGGAGGAGGTTGTGCAAGAATCCAAAAGTGGCTTTATGGTTTGTATATGCACCAAAACACTTGCTTATATGCATTCTGTTGCTGTATGTTCAATTACAAAGAAAAATAAAATTAAAAATGGGCTTCTTTGTGAATACTTCGTTTATTCAATGCTGTATGTGAAAAGTGTTCTTTTCTGTGGAATGCGATGATATTTAAATTTAATTTCTATTTCTAACCCTATGGATATTTGATGTGTGATGTTATAGCAGTTTTCAAAACTGAAGATTTTAAATTCTGAAGAATTTTAACAGCTCCTTGATATGCTTTATTGCAATGTCCTTGTGTTTGCTATTATTTTTTAATAATTTTTTTAAAAATTTCTGCACAAATGTCAGCAGTTTCAGTCCTTACTATATGTGCAGATGCCACAGGGACAGGTTCTGGGGACAAGCCTCCTACAGTGGGTCCAAGAGATGTTCCCATGCAGAGTCTCTTCTTTCTCCTGAGGGCATGACTGTGCTAGCTGCCTCTATTACTTTTGCTGTCCCTGCTGCTTCTGCTGCCGTTGCCGCCGTTACTGTTGCCAATCTGGACCCAAGTGCTGGCTGGCTGCCTTGGGACTCTGCAGCACCCCACACTGCTCTGAGGCATGCATTGGAGCACCAGGCCACAAGGCCAATTGCTCAACTGCACTGCCTGCCGTAGCAATAGGCTCAGGTCTGTGCACACCGCCACTGGCCTATCTCTACTGTTCATGTGCATGCTCAATTGTCCCAATAGTTTTCACTTTACAAAACACAAGTTCAAAAATAAAATTACTAAGCATTTAAAGAAGGTGCCACCAGGACATTAAACCAACTGCACAGCCCATCTGAGAGCGAGTCCTTTTGTGACTGCACAGGTAACACATCCATGAAGTCAGCCCTGTATATTAGCCATTGATTTGCTCATGTATTCAAGTGGACTTGTCAGGTTTCAGTGTGAAATGTTGGTTCTTGGCACGCCCATGGCCAAAGAATGACCAGACACACCAAAGTTAGGCAAGCATGAAAATCAGGTTTATTGAGGAGAGAAAGATGGGATTATAGGGCAAGAGCAAGATACAGGTTTACAGAGCGTGATATATACGCCACAGATGACGACCGGACCCACTGCTGCAGCAAAGGGAGAGCAAAGGAAGGACGCAAAAACAGGGGCTTGGTTATGGTCTGGGTCTTGTTTTATGTGTCTGGATAGGGACCTCCCTGTGGTTCAAATGTCACCATGGAACCACTTTGATTGGACAACTGGGAGCTGCATGACTTGATTCTTACTGCGCATGTGGGTTCTAGATCACTCTCCGGACATTATGGTACCTATGTTGGTGGGCCCGTGGGCTAGTGAGTCCTCTGCATTGTTTTGCAGCTGGCGTGCCAAGTTCTGATTGGCAGATTTGTAGAGTATTCTCTCCTCCCCCAGGTGTGGAGAATTAGGGTGGGGAAGGACCAAGATGGGGGCAATAGCATCCGCTTTCGTCCCTAGGAGACCTGGAATCCCTCACTATCTACCTAACAGACCCAGAGCAACTTCTAAAAGGACCTTAGCCTACAAGGTCTCCATTGTTCCACTTTGGTGACATTGGAATGACTGCCCTTCTGGAAAGAGAGTTGGTAAGGTGCCTCCATTGCATAAAGGAATGCCAGTCTTCATACTTATCCACGAATGCATTGAGATGTATACATTAAATCTGGACATCTTTTTATACGTCAATTATACCTCAATAAAATGGTTTAAAAAAAAGAAAGGCAAAGTAAGTAGGAAAGTAGGAAAACACAATAGAGGCACATAAAAAAAGTCTCATTGAATTAAAACCTAAAATACTAACTAATCTAGATAATAGGGAGGAAAGGACTTACATAGATAACAAAGTTTAATGGATAAAACAATAAATATTCAAGGATTAGTTAATATAGGATTGCAAAGCCCATTGTATTAATACTACCATGCTGTAAGCAATAGGACCTACAGCTGTAAATAAAACAATGGAATAATATTCTTAGGCTACAGTGATATAAACAATAGAATATTTATAAAATGCCTTAAATTCCTGGTGTAGGAAGAACTACATTTCTATCGGGTATAGTAATTGTAGAGAATTTCCAAAATACCTAAATCAATTAAGCAAATATTTATTGAGTTCCTTTTTTTTGAGACAGAGTCTCACTCTGTTGCCCTGAGTAGAGTGCTGTGGTGTCAGCCTAGCTCACAGCAACCTCAGACTCCTGGGCTCAAGCAATCCTCCTGCCTCAGTCTCCCGAAAAGCCAGAACTACAGGTGTGCGCCACGACGCCCAGCTAATTTTTCTGTTTTTAGTAGAGACAGGTGGAGACGGGATCTTGCTCTTGCTGAGGCTGGTCACAAACTCCTGACCTCAAGAGATTCTCCTGCCTTGGCCTCCCAGAGTGCTAGGATTATAGGCCTGAGCCACCGCGCCCAGCCTATTGAGTCCTTTTATGAAGACCAAGATCTACAAAGATCCAAGCAATTTATAATCTAAAGAAGCAAGGCGGGGAAATGACTAGCTCTATATCATACAAGGTAAGGTAAAATTAGCCCAAATAAAAGGCAATGTTCATAGGAAGGTAGATAAAGCTTAAAAAGCTATTTGTTGCTTGGAATTTAGACTTTAATCTCTAGGCATTTTTGCAGAGAGGAGTTATCTGAGTTGTAAAGCGATTGGCGACAGTGAGAAGAGTGGTTTGGAAAGGGTATGAGTTTGGAGGCTAGGAGCCAGCCGCTGTGCTGCGAGAGGAGACTGATAACAGTGGTGAGCAAACCAAACAATGTTCTTCACCTCCTGGGGCCCACAGACTGGTGGCAGGACAGAAATTAATCAAAAAATCACAGACAAATTTTTCAAAGTCATAACTGAAACAGGTGCTATGAAAGCTTGGACGGCAGAAACAGGGTGGCCACACAAACTGCATGCTTCTGGGGGTGCCATTGGCACAGCAAGTTCTGCAGAGCAGCAGCCCCCACTGGGAGAAGCCAGGGCAGTACCAAGCTATGCTGCAGGAGTCTGAAGCGGGGAGGATGTGGGCTTATGAGGCTCTTTCAAGAAAGCAGAGGACTTGACACGCAAGCTTTAGACACACAGAGAAGGCGAAGGCCAGTGAAGGAGAAAAGAAGCTAAATACAAACTTTAGTCCCATCACAGAAGAGCATTCAAGTGCTCTATTAGTCACACTTCATCTAAGGGTTAAAACAGAAAGCCAAAATAGGAAACTTCACAAAGAATAATGAAGCAATAAACATTGCAGGGCATGCCTTGTTTTGTAATAACCACTACTTCCTCTTCTTTAAAGCTAAACATAGGTGATCATCATTTTGTTTTGATTTTGAACTCTTAAAGAAATTTGTTTTCTTGATAGTTACAAGGAGCATGTGCAAAAACCAAACACCACATGCTCCAGAGAAGGGGGCAGGATACACAAAGGATATGATTTTTTGACAGTAAAATGGCAATGCCTCAAGAAAGATGTAGCAGGAAACCACACTGTCTTTCAATATTACTCATCACTGAACAAGTTTTGCTCATTTTAGAAATAGCAGGGTATAATGTCAACTCAAACATGATACATTTCTCTCCTAGTCCTACACGGAACCTGAGCATCTTCTTTGTAACTAAGCTCTTCTAACTGCCCTGGAAACATGATGGTGGTCCTTCCCCCAGCAGCCCATGGTTCTAGAAGGCTAACTATTAATACATAACTTTCTACAGTAACTCAGAGCCTAACCTCTCGGAGGAAGGGAGAACACTTCCATTTTTTTCTTGTTTTCCTAATATATTAAAAAACATAAAAATGTCAAAATAGAGCTATAAAAATTGTGGTATAAAATTGTATGACAAGTACCTCTCCATCCTGTCAGTATGTCTCTGTGATTATATGCACACTCTCTTTTGGAGATAATGTTAACAGTCTATGTTGAAGGCCCATTCTGAAAGCTCCTGGCCAACAATCTGACAGGCTCAGAATATTGGGCAGCCAATCTGACATGAGGCATACCTCAGATCCACATAATGGACAACAATATCGGATGTTACCAAATTGGCAGTCCTATTAATAAATGTAACAGATAAAATGCGATTATTTGCATCTACATCTTATATTCTATGGGCATTATTCAATACTATTTTTTTACTATACAAAGACAAAATTAGACTTGAAACATTTTTTTAAAGATATAGATACATGTTTTTAAAAAGAGGCGTTAAAAAGCTTTGTGATTCCAAGACCCACCAACCACAGCAAAAAAAACCACAACTTTTTTCTGTTCCTAAAATCCCCACTCAGGCACAGGAAAAACGAAAACTCCTGCAGTAAATACGTACAGATAAAATTTGTCTCATAATTGAAGTGTCAAAATAACAATGTGGTTTGAATTACCTTTAATTAAAAACACACAAACACACAAATGAAAGCAAAACTCTGAGAGAAAGCGACAAGTGCATATCTAGCCATTAAAGTCAATGTTCACATGTGTTAGGCAGTTAAACTTTAATTATGTGCATGTGTAATCAGTGAGGAATATGTTAATTGCCCGCACTCCTGGGGAAGCCAAGGCTCTGATAGAGAATAAGCACCCTCCCTGGGCCGGAAGGATGCTGAGAATGCGCCAGGCCCCGTCCCTCCTCCTTTCACTACCTTCTTGCCTTTCTTTGTCCAATCCCACCACACCCCAAGCACAGACCCAAGAAAAGTTCCTCACCCACTCTTCAAAGCTTCTTAAATATTTTTTCCCTTTCTTCTCAGAAACCTGCATAGCCAAAATGAACACTACATTACTCACTTCAGAGTAGATACAACGTGTGGGGTCGTGATGGGGAAGCACCATACACGTGGCAGAACCGTCAGAGAAACAGACATGACTTTGTCTCCGCATACCCCCCGGTCGCCCCTGTCAGCATGCAGGCCCTCCTGCCCAGTGCACCTCATAATAAAGACATCGATATAACCCTTTACAATTTAAACAGCACCTTCCTTCAAATTATTTCACTTAATCCTAACAACCGCGTACCATAAGAATTATCTCCATTTTGTAGATGAGGAAGTTGAAGGTCAGAGAGTATAAATGATGTGCCCAAGATAACACAGCAGTAAATGGCAGGATTTATTCAAACCCATGTCCCCTGGTTGCAAATCCATTACCCTTTCCCATTATACCATACAAGAATCTGTCCGTGGTCTTAGCAAAGTCCTTTCCTCTTGAGCGTCAGTAGCCGAAAGCAGGATCAAGGGTACAAGCAGGCTGATGAAATTCAACTTCTGTCACTGCAACAGTGTAAGGCTAGGACTCCTTTCGCAAAAAGCAAGCCAACACAATGTAAGTCAATTAAAGATAAATTAATTCTCATAGAGCAGTGATTATTAGGCAGTCCATGAGGTGAAACAATGGGCTATAGAATTTGTTGCTATAGTTACAAACCAAACGAAAGCCTTCATATAAACAGTGTGGCAAGAAACGCTGGTCTTACATCCGCAATAATTTTTAGTCATTCTGCAAGTTGAGGCAGACTTCAGAAATTCAGAGGGTGTCCCAAAGGCCCTATCAATTCCCTTAATAGTTTCCAAATAATTTAGCGTGAGCTAAATTAAGAGGAGGCTGGGAATGCCCAAGTAGGTCTAAAGCTGACAGTCTTCCAGAAAGTCTGTAAAGCAGAGAGTCTACATGGATGAGTGCAATCTAGTCACACTGTAGGCCACTCCTCTTGCTTGCTATGAAAATGTGCACATTTTAAAAATTCCACTGTCCTCTGTGCTTGAATTTTTAAAAATGGCACCAAAAAGCACACTTAAAACATTACAATAATTACAATTATATAATAGTCTATATATCTTATCTAATTAGGCAATTGCTTTGCAAATCTGCTCTATAGTTTACCCATTTCCTCTTCCCCATGTCCTGGTTAGTAGGAAGGTGGACCTACATTGGTCTGTTTGCTTAGCAAAGAACTTCATGACATATGAGCTATCATTGCTTCCCATCAGTAGCAGCGAGGGTCCTCCCTTCTTCCACCTCCTCCTCCTAGGATTTCATCTAAGACCAGGATTAGTGACGTTGACTTATTCTACCAGGATGGCAGCATAGGGTAATGGAAGTGACTACTTTGAAGTTCATCAATTTGGGCTTGAATCTTATTTCTCCCCTTCCTGTGTGAATTTGAGCAAAATGTTCATCTACTAAGTGGTTATTTCCTAAACTGCAAGATGATTTAAGAGTTATTGTGAAGATTAATTGGGACAATGCATGTGAGATCTCAGCCCAGAGCCCAGCATATAGTCCTCAATAAATGTTAACCCCCTCCTACCACTACGTTGTTCTTTTGCTTTTCAGATATAATGTGCCTTAAATCATTTTGACAGGGAACAAATAAACAGAGGTCAGCCAGGAGCTGGACCAAATATTTCAGTAATCTATAAACTGGAATAGATGGTCTGAGTCCTCCAGCACGCACGTGTCCAAGAGCATTCCTTTAGGCTTTGGTGCGAGAGACTTGGAAGACCTAGTCTTCAAATCTCACTGTGAAATGTTCAGTCTAGGATAAGAAAGACTATACAGGACATTGAGTATTAGAGCAGGAGAAAGGGAATGACACAGTTAAATACAAGTCCTTAAGGGAATACATGTCGATTCCAAGTCAGGGGAAGAGCTACTTTAGACAGTAAGTGAAGTAGGCAAAGTTCCCCCTCCCATATCTGCAAATTTCATAGCCTCCTCTTTTTGTTGCATAAGTATTTCCTGTTCTCAGGCTTTCACTGGCCCTAGGCAGATCTCCACTTTAGTCTTCCTCTCTCTTGGTAGCATCTCTTACTCAATTTATTTCCTTCCTTTAAGAGCAAAGGTTCTTACATTAATTATAGGGTTAGAAGAATATTTACCGAGCCAATTTTCCTACCTTTACATTGGAAAGGACGTTCAAAATAAAAATAAACAAACAAGTGTTTCTATGAGTTGGGGAACAAGGAGAGTTGGTGAGAAAACAAGTTGACATAAGCCCCTGAGGTACCCTGTCCACCTAGAACAAGTCTTTAAAAAGGAAATGGTAGATAGAACCTGGATATTCAAGAATATCAAGGGAACGACATGTCTCCCTTCCTTGGTGGGACTTGTAGAAAGTGACAAGGTTCCAGAGCCATCACCACTGTCGTCCCTTTAAGTGATGAAGCAGAGAGGACTACCTAGGCAGAGAGGGGACTAGGAGAGGTGTGGGGGCTGGTAGGGAGCACAACACCCAAAAGCCCTTGAAGGTGTGAAGAACGGACGCTGCTTCAGAAAGCTCTGTGGACCATGCAAGTGAGACTCGGATGGGGATGCAGAATTCTCAGAAGACGCCAGCATGGACACCCATGTCTGAGACCCAGATGGGAGCGCATCTCAGGAGGAGCCGGCATGGTCAGACACTAACCACTGACCTGACAACCATCCTGAAACCATATCTAATGACCCTGGACTTAGGTCTCATGCCCAGGAGGAAGAGAGGAAAGGGAATCATGAACTGACTAAGTTTTTTTTAAAGTCAGCTTTATCGAGGTCTAATTTAAATTCAATAAAACTCACAATTTTAAGTGTGCAATCTGATGAGTTTTTACAGATGTTGACAGTTGTGTGGTCATTACCACAAACATTTCCATTGCTTTAAAAAGCTCCTTCGTGCCCCTTTGCAGTCAGTCCCTCACCAGCCCCCTCTTACCCCATCCTCTCCACGCCTGGCACTTGCTAACCACCAGCAGTATTGCCTTTTCTAGAATATCATGTAAATAGTATCTCTTAAGAACTGAATGTTTGTATCTCCACAAAATGCATATGTTGAAATCTAATCCCAATGTGACAGTATCTGGAGGTGGAGCTTTTGGGAGGTAACAAATCATGCGGGTGGAGCCCTCACGAATGGGATTCGAGCCTCCATAAGAAGAGGCCAAAGAACTACCTAGCTCTCTGTCTGCCACGTGAAGATACAACAAGAACTTGGCAATCTGCAACCTGGAAGAGCACCCTTATCTGAATTCAACTATGCTGCCACCCTGATCTCAGACTTCTAGACTCCAGAACTGTGAGAAATAAATTTGTGTTGTTTACAAGCCACCCAGTCTATAATACTTTTATATAGCAGCCCAAACTGAAACAGAATCATAGATGTGTCTGGCTTCTATTACCTAGATTCATTTACATTGTTGTGGCTATCAGTATTTCATTGCTGAGTACAACTCCATCGTACAAATGAACCACAATTTATTTTCCATTTACCAGTTGACAGACATTGGATTTGTTTCCAATTTTTGGCTATTATGAATCAAGTTGCTATGAACATTTGATCACGTGACTATACGTTTTCATTTCTCTTGGGTAATACCTAGGAGTGGAATTGCTGGGTTGTATGTTAAATGTATATTTAATTATATAGGAAACTGCCAAATTGGTTTCCAAAGTGGCTGTACCTATACTCCCACCAAAAATGTATAAGGGATTCCAGTACTCCACATCCTTGCTAACACTGGGTATGGCCAATATTTTTATTAATAATTTTAGACATTCTAGCAGATGTGTGGTAGTATCTCAAGGTTTTAATTTGCATTTCCATAATGGCTTATTATATTGAGCATCTTTTCATATGCTTATTTGCTATTTGCATATCTTCTTGAGCGAAGTGTCTGTTCAAATTTTCTTTGTGCCTATTTAAAAAAATCAGGTTGTTTGTCTTCCTATTATTAAATTGTAAGAGTTCTTCGTATATGCTGGATATAAGTCTTTTATCAGATATGTATGTTTTGCGAATATTTTCTCTCAGTGTCTCCTAGTCTTTTCATTTTCTTCGCAGTATCTTTTGAAGAGAAAAAGTTTTGAATTTTGATGAAATCCAATCTATCATTTTGTTTTTCTTTTGTGGTTCATACTTTTTGTATTCTATATAAGAAATCTGGGGGAGATCAAGGAAGACGGCTAACCAGAGACACCAGCTGCTAGATTGTCTCGGAAAGAAAGAAAAGTTTTAGATGAACAAGAAAAAACAAACAATTAATCATAGATTGGATGTAATTCCAAGGGAAAAGTGCCAGAACCTACAAGAGATTCCATGAGAAGAAGAACAGAACAAGAAGGAGCAAGGTATCAGCAGAGGTCAACCCCCGAGAGGGTTGGAGTCCAGTGAGAAGGGTAGGTGGAGTGGTTTGTTCCTGCCTCCCTCACATCTTTGGCAGTCAGTAGGCTCCTGAGCTGCTG
>CAUYSK010108157.1:0-18705 GCA_963575035.1 Avahi laniger
CCACCCAAGTCAGAGCTTCAAGCATATCCATCCCTCAGAGGGTGCGCACCATACCCATTAGGTGCATATAATATGTACCTATCCTTTCCTCCCCCCTCCCACCTGCCCGGCACCTGATAAATAATGCTTCCATATGTGCACATAAGTGTTGATCGACAATACAAATTTTATGATAAGTACATGTGATGCTTGTTTTTCCATTCTTGGGATACTTCCCTTAGTAGAATGGGCTCCAGCTCCATCCAGGATAATACAAGAGGTGCTAGATCACCACTGCTTTTTGTGGCTGAATAGTCTCTCCAATTCAAAAAGACTAAGCCTGACACGGTGTTCAGTTGGCACTTACAGGTACTTCCCATCAGTCAGCATTGTGCTAGGATGAGCCTGTTGTCACCCCTGCTCTCAAGTTCTCATCTTGAGGACATGATCCGTGAAATACCAATTCAATAAATGTTACACTGTGATAACTTAGATGTGCATAGTGTCCAGCTGAGAAAGTGCTGAAAGAGCTTGGAGAAAGCTCTTGGAGAGCCATATAGGGAAACTTCCTCAAGAAAGTTGCCTTGGGATTCTGGGCTACAGATAGGAACAGAGGAAATGAGGTGTTGACCAGAAAAATGTCATTGGTATGGTCCCAAAGCAGGGGCAAAATAAGCAAAGGAAGAAGTTCTGCTATATCTCTCCCATACCCCAAGAATTACAACAGTCATCAAACACATTATTTTTCCATTTAATATCCACAAGAGCCCCATGAGTTCAGTAAAATTGTTCCTTTTTTTTAAAAAAATGAAAAAATCAAGTACATTAAAATTGAAGTTACTATTCTGAAATCATACAAATTTTAGATGGCAAGGCAAGATTTTAAAAGAGTTTATTTAACTTCAAAAAGTCTGAACTCGGGTCTTTCCATTGCAACAAACTAGCAAAGTAATAACTGTGCTTTACCGTTTCGGTCACCCATCTATTCATTCAACAAATGTTTATTAATCACTTCTTATGTTCAGTCGGAGACATTTGCCTTTCAGAGTCCTAAATGAATGGGAAAACTGAATGCTTATAGCAGGTGGTGATTTAATTCATTTCATGCCACTTACAGGATACATCAGTCTATGCCAACATTCCATTTGGGAATCTCATATTTTAATGTAGTACTGGTAGGGTTTACTCAGGGAATTTCCACCAGGAACATCACCCTTTTTTACTTAGACGCACATGCCACGAGGCACCAAAATTGCCTTCTGCTCCTCTGCAAAATCAAACACATTTTTGTGCACTTCACAATGTGAATGTGCTTTTTCCTCCCAAGCCTAGAGTCCCAAATCACAGGGCAGTGGTGGTTGAAATGACTTGGACATGAATTTAAAGTATAATGTACCATCTGTTTCAAGCAGTTAGGAAAAAGATAATAGGAGAGTCAGTTTCCAAGACAGATGATTATCGGAAAACAACATTTGGTTGAGGAACTACTAAGACAGCACACCCAGGTTACTTACAATCAACCCAGTGTCTGAGGACAAAAGGAGAAAAAGATAGAGTGAAACTGGGGGATGGTGTCATTTCCTTGCTCCATGGCTTTAGCTCGGGAATTAAGATCTGTTGCATTACATCTAGAACAAACACAAGGCATGCGTATGCATCATTCATGAACGATCATCAAATAAGACTGAGAGCTTATCAGAAATGCAATAGGCTACCTTCTGAGGCCCAGAGATCCCATCTGCTAACAACATGAAATCAGCTTCCCCCATCTTAGTCCTGGATTTTAGATTTGGAGGTTCCACATTTTAGAGACAGTTTCCCCAATGAGAGGACTTTGGCAGAAGATCAAATACCCATGGGCGCCTAGTGGCCTAAGCTAAACTGATGTGAGGCATGTTAACTGCCCATCCCTCTGCATTTAAGCTTTTTTCATTTCATACCTTTTTTAAAGTTGCCTTTCTCCAGAATTGCAGAGCTATGAGAAGATCTCATTTGCTTATTTGTTTTTTCCTTTTGAGTTCATCTCCTCTGGTATTAAATTATATGTGTGATTCTCTCTCTGAATTCCCCAGCATTGGTAGGCCTCTTTAAAATATGGAGAGACTCACCCAAGGTGAAAATAGCATTGCAGATCCAAACATGGGCATGCCAAAGGCCTGTTTTTCCCTCTCCTTGGTTGGATGAGGTCTTTTTTGTCCACAGCCCAAGTGATTCCTTATCTGTTCCCATCTCTTCTTGGCAATGTCTTTATGATAAAACGTCCACTTTCTTCAAACCTTTGTGGTCCCTGCTGCTCTGCTTCCCATTAACCATGTGTGTTTCTGCTTGTTGGTCTCCAGATGTATTCGTAAGCATTTTTCCAGTTGAATCTCATCCTGTTATTTCTTGCTCATATTGCTAACCTCTCCAGGGGCCCATATGCTTCCACAGCTCTTGTGCCAGAATCGCAGAGTATCTTAATACAAACCTTCCTTCAACATCTTCACACCAGCCAAAACCACAGGCTCAATAGACTGCTAGCCTGGTTTTTAACCAGCTCTGTCCCAGTGGAATAGGATGAACACTAGGTTTGAGGTTGAATCATAACTGTGCCATTCCTATTTGTGTGACCTTAGGAAAGTTGGTTTAACCCTAAAGCCCCCATTTCCTCACCTCCATTCTCAGAATGGTAACAACTTTGCACAACTAGAATATGAGATAATGGCTGTTAAGCACCTTCCATGTTCCCTGGCACATTGGAGCCAATTTTCTGTCTCCTGGGATGACAGAAAGGACCAGAGGTTGTTGGTGAACACCCAAGGAAAAAGAGACTCTGTGCCACACCCAGACAAGACTGGGATGTTAATGAAATGACTGTCTTGAAGAAATTAAACTGTTAAAATTAATTGGTGGGAAAATGATGGCTACAGAAAACTGGCCTTTGAGGCAATGGCCTCCGCCTATGTCACTGAGGAAGTTTTCTTGCTCCTTGATGACAGATTTTCAGTTCCCTGAACACACTCTGCATGTTTACACTAGCATTCCCAAGGCCATCATCTTTCCATAGAATGCCCATCCCTGCCCACATCTTTTCCCACCTAAGAAACTTCTCTTCAACCTTCAAGATGCAGGCTAAGCGTCACCTGGTTCAGGAAGCTGCCTTAACCTCCCCAAGCTGAATTAAGTACTTACACATCTGTGCTTGTGCCGCACCAACTCTCTCAGTCTCTCAGAGCACAGATCACATTACTGTGACTGGGATTCCCTGCCTATCCCCAGACTTGTCTGTGCATCTGTGCAAGGCAAGGACTGTATTCCACTTGTCTCCCAGTGCCTAGAATTGTGTCTGGGACACTAAATAAATGCCTAAAGAAGACATGTGTGAATGAATGAATGAAGGAAGGAAGGAAGGAAGGGAAAGCACCCATCAGTTAAATTCAACTTTAGCTAATACACGTCTATTCTGGATTCCGAATGATGATTTTCAGACCTATTCTTAGGAGAGAGATGGAAGAAATTCCACTGAAATAAATGTCTTCTACAATGGCTCTCCACACTGAACTACCATCAGAAATGCCATTTGCTATGCCCTGTGCCCACTGCCAGGGACAGAGGAAGTCAGACTGTTCATCTGATGCAGTTCGTATGAATGACTAGTAAGAATACATCAGAAAATGAGGAAGCCAGGCAGCAAGGCAAGACCTGATTGCTACAGCCATGTAGAAAAGGGAATCCAGTCACTGAGAGTGGGGAGAAGCTCAGCACGGGCCCATGGTTCTGGGAGGGTAGAGGCTGCGTTAAGCTCATTCGTTCTTTGACGTGTTTCTAAGTCCCGGCCTTTTGCTTGGAACATTCTTCCCCAGATATTCTTGGGATTAAGAGAAGACTTCTTTGACCATCTCTGTAAAGTAGCTCCCCATCTCTCTTGTCATGCTCTGTAACAGCATCAAAATTCATTTTCTTCATATCATTTATATCTTGATGAACTTACCTTGCTTATTTAGGTCTTTCTGTCTTATGTCATTTCCCGCCACTCTGCCTCCCTCATCCTAAGACTCCAGGTCCCATGAGGGAAGAGATTGTTTTTGAATTAATAAGTACTTGATAATATTTAGCAACTGACTGGTTCATTTCTTACACTGTAACATTTTCCTTCTTCATTTACTTATTCATCTAGAAATGATTAAGCTCTGGCTGTATGCCAGGCACTCAGAGAGGAGGGATGTGGTCAACTTGAAAGAAGCTAACTTAGAAGAGCTACAACGGGGAAGGGCTGTATTTGTGAAACAATTGTTTCTGAACTTATGAGGTGCGCAGTAGCATAAAGTAATGAATAAAAAGTCCATATTTTCTCGAAGTCCTTATTTTTCTAGAGATGAGGTTGCAATAAGGTAAGGGCAAGGATGATTATGTGCAGACGTTTCTACCCAGCTCAATCCCTGGCTTGCAGCTGAGAGATTGCCTGCAGTATCTCCGTCCCCATTTGTCCAGGATACCACTAATCCCTGGAAACATATTTACCTGAATTGAAAATTATCTCATGGGAAAGATCAGAAATTCAAGTCACGGATTGCTACTACCCTTAAACCTCTGGGTCTTGGATTATTGTGTAATGAAGAGCTGACAGTCATTTACCACAATTGATTATTTATTGTTGTTTTAAATTACATAAATCTGGCATGGATAAAATGGGAAATCAAGCACTAATCATTTTTCTCAGCTCTTTTTTCCAAAAAATCTTTAACCCTTTTGGAGATGGGAAAAGTATAAAGGAAATTTTGAAGTCAGTGGCTTGAATAAGACACAGTGTTCTGTCTTGAAATGGAATCTTAAAGCAGGAGGCCATAAATATGAATGAAGTATATAAGACTCAGATTGAATGCACTTGAACTTGGGTAATGTTCCTTTGTTAGAAGCTTCTTAAACTTCTGACAGAGGGAATGCAGCAAGCCTGACAATCAGGTACTATCCAAATTAAACAATGTCATGCAGGGCTATAGCCAAAGAAAGAAAGAGGAGTGGACCCTTCATTTACGTTGCCCATCACCTTCTGTTCCATATGGGGGTCAGTCTCCATGGTACCTCAAGTGCATACAGCAGCCTGAATCTGTAGCTCCTCAGCTAGGTTGCTATTATGCCCTCCTAGCTGCTAATTATAGCCTACTTACAATACTTTGTCTTCTATGCCCTATGGCTCCCTCAGGCTTGCCACCAATATTTAATTCTTAACCCAGAACCTTAGGACATAGTGAACCAGTGATGGAGAAAAGAAACCTTTAGAGAGCATAAGAGAAAAGACATATTATTCCACTTTACATAGAATTTCATTTACTCAGCAGATACCTACTGAGTACCTATTCTGTGTTAAGTACTGTGATAGTCTCAAGAGTAGGAACTCTTAGATCTTGACCTTCAAGACTTAGTCTAGAGAGAGATACAAAATGCATTATAATTTGTGACTATTTGGGTTTCTAGATCTGTCTCTGAGTTAGATTTTTGCAAGATATTTGATATAAACTCACATTTCTTGGCCTCCTCCAGATGTATTGAAACAGAATCTCTTGGGTTGGGACCCTGAATTCTGTATTAAAAACAAAATGTCCTTTTCAGTGGATTCTGATGACCTGGTTCACAGACCTTCTTTGGGAAGCACTGCTCTAATAGATGCATGCATGGGCCACAGCAGTTTAAACCAAGAAGGTGCTTCCTCGGCCTCCTTGTACCTCTAAGGTCACTGCTTCCAACATCTTTCACTCTGGGTTTGTAGGTTTCATACCCTTCATGCTTAGGGAAGCTGTCTTACTTTTATTTCCCATTTCCATCAGCTATCACTAACCTTGCCTGGGAAGGATGGTTCCTTTTATCTGTATAGTATCAGAAAAAAAATTATACAACATATCACACATCTATAGAAAAGTCTCTGACTTTTATGTACTGTGATTTCAGTTCATGGTTTGAGCTTAATAGCAATGTGCTTTAACACCTGGTCTGTGATATATTTTGGAATGCATTCAGGAGCCTGCTACCTCTTATGCATAATTTAAAAATATAGGTACCATGTGTCATTTAATGGAGGAGAAAAGAACCAACTGCAGACTGACCTTGCTTGCTCTTTCATTAAAGTGCTCTGCTAAGTTAATTGTCACCAAGAACAAAATAACATTTTATGAGGGACCATTCCCCTGGATTGACCCCAAAGTCCCGCTCTCGTCCCCTGCTGGTAATTGACGTGGCCAAGACCTTTCTGATGAATACATTGTGTAAAACTGGCAAGGATTCTTTTTCTCTGAAACTATGTTTGACTCGAAGATTGAAAGTTGCAACAGAAAGAAGTCAATCATGCTGCTCTTTTTTTCCTACCAAGAAGCATTATATAAAGAAAGAGCCCCAAACCGCAGCTTTGTGCAGGTAAAAGGAAAATGACACCGAGTTGGCTGGCTCTGACACCTTCCCACCACCACTGTGATTTGCCGCTGCCTGATCGTTTAGGATTTGTGAGTCTGGCTGTATGGGCCCATTTCTTCAAAGACATTATGCCTACGATTCAAGCTACTTTAAGCCTTTTGGGACAAAGTCTACGTTCTATTTTTTATTTTTCTTCTATGTAGCACAGGGCCATTATCTGCTTAGTGTATAGCATACACTTAATAAATCTTACTGATACTTTTGGTGTGGTTATGGCCCTGTGATTCAAAAATCTTAACTTTAAGAAATGTCACTCCATAGTTTATAAGCTCTACCTTCACACTCCCCCACTTCAGGAACTCTCAGATAGGGAAGGTGTGCTAATAATAATAATAATAATGATAGTTTATACTTATTGTTTACTAGGCATTGTAACTAAGGGTCAGATACTACTGGCCTCAAATTTTACATATGAGGAGATCACAGCATAACAGTAAAAGTGATTTGTCCAAGGTAAGATGTCCAGTGAAAAATTGGACTTCAGAGCCCCTACCTCTAATCACTACCTTCTCTAAATTTCAGGTACTATATTGTTCATACATTTCCCTAATAATCTCCTAACCCCAGTGAAATTGCACAGTTCTTAGTTCATTCATGTTATACATTGAGTTTTCACTGAATATTTCAAATGAACAAGGTGTTTAGAATAAACCACTGGGGTATATAAGAGAGACAGATAACCTATGACATGTTCATAAAAATGCCTTTTCTGGAAGCTCGCTTGGCTTCATGTAACAACGTACCATAAAAACTATTTTCATTCAAAAATGAGGTTTTTAGAATAAAATGGAAAGAAATGCCAGAACCTGGGATTATAAGAAAATTCATTCACCATGTAGTGTAAACTAAGCATTGTCTAGGCCACTGAGCTTACACTAAACTCCCTTGGCTTAATGGCTCATTGTTGTTGAATATATCGATGCTACAAATTATAATAAGTGAGTGTCATATGATGATACCATAGATTGTAAGATGTACCATTATTTTATATACTATTAAGAAATAAATATGTACCACTACTAACAATATAATGATATACTAGCATATGAAAGATGAAGTTCATTTCAGACATGTTAAAATGTGAAAAATATGCATCTTAGAACTAACTAGGTGGTTAACTTCAATTCTCTTATGAAATTACTAGCATTTGCTTTTTATCTTACTATAAAGAGAACTAATTAAAACTCTACATATAGAGTCCTGGGTAAGAAAATGAACTTTAGATTTGGACTTTATAGCTTAGAGTCTTGACTTCCCCTCACAGAAGCTGTATGGTGTTGGACAACTTACTTTCCGTAATTTAGTTTAATCATTTGTAAATTGCATTTGATACTTGATGACATTGTGAAGATGACATAATACACATAAAATTGTTTTGCACATAAGAAAATTGGGTATAAAACAAATGTTCAGTATTTACATTTTATAATCAGGCATGAGAATATGGAGGAAGGTTATGAACATTTTGTGCAAATGTAGAAAATGACCACAAATTCTTTAATGTTCCTCCCATAAAAAGAAGTTTTTTCTTTCTCCACCATTTGAATAAGCTTGGCCATATGAATTTCTTTGGCCAATGGGAAATTAGAAAATATGAGGCAAGTAAAAACTTGAAAAGTATTTTTTCTTCACCATTATATGAATGAATTTTTGGGTAATGAAAGACATAGATGTATCACTCCAGCTGACATGATGTATCACCCCATCAAACATATGAGAGAAACACTACTCTCATATCAATAGTTTGCCAAATGCTAGAAATGTGTGCAAGCCCATCCTAGACCAGCTAGCGTTCCGATAACCCATCGTCTCAGTGCAACTGGATAAATAAAATAAGCTCAGGAAAATACAGCAAAAGGACTGCCCAGCTGAGCCCAGCTTAAGTTGCTGATCCACATAAGTCACCCATTAAAGAATATTTTATGTTTTATAATTTTTTATTTTTTAATTTTTTAAATGGACACATAGTAATTGTACATATTTATGGTGCACATAGTGATATTGCAATACATACAATGTATAATGGTCAGATCAGGGTAATTAGCATAAAAATTGTTGTTTTAAGCCACTAAATGTTGGGGTAGTTTGGGGTAGTATGCAGTAAAGCTAGCTGATATAACCATGGAGGCATGCTATTTTACTCTGGCTATTTCTGACTGTTTATTTTTATAAATATGAAAAAGTCTTAGTGTCTTTATTGATCTTACTCCATTTTTTTATTAAAGTTTGACAGGTGTCAAATTCGAATTTAATTAAGTTTATTAAGCACTTCAGCAAGATCTTAGAGCCTTTCCAACTTCTACATTTTTGTGTGTGGTAAAAACAGATTTTTAATTCTGAGTTATAATTTTAAAATTTGAAATACTTTCAATATTAAAGAAATATTTAAACTAGAGATATGTAGTCATTTTTTTGTATGTATGTTTTGAAATGTTATGTAAAAAAACTCATGAGATACATAGGGAAGCATCCTGTTGACAGCTCACCACTTAAATATGTCTCGACAGCCTGCTTATTTGGATTTTTTTAAAAAGTAATAACAGGCTATTTAAGCCTGGTCACAATAAAAAAAAAAAAATTCATACGAGAACCTTGGCATGCAGGAACAATGCAAAATCCCTGATAGTGTCAAAAGAACAGCAAAGTGAACGTGTTATAAACACAGACTCTGGAAGAAGTGTGTTTAAAATGCTAACAGTGGGCTCACTGCCCTCCTGGCACCAACTTAAACAGCTCAATCCTTCATTATCCTTGAGAAGACAAATCTGTCTTTTTCTGAAGGTCCCCAAAAATCCATAGAGAGCTGAAGAATTATATGTTCCCCTTTCAGGCAGCCCGCCCTCATTGAGGTCACAAGATGATGCTATTAATAACAATATTTTTAAAAAAGAGTATTTAAACCCACTGACCTCACATGGACAATGCTGAACAACACCAGTAACAGCAATACCATGTCTTATTTTCTGTATGTTTTATGTCGGAAAAAATTCCATAATACTACGTGTGTGTGTGTGTGTGTGTGTGTATGCATTTGCAGCATTTCATTAATGCTGAAATATATTATTCCCCGAAATTAGGGTCAGTTTCAAAAGTGTCTACTTCAGTATAAATTTTATTTCCTACATAATTTTCTGCAATGTTCATGTTATTTTAAAATGTAAAGTGCATTTATGAGCAATTATTCTTTTTATTATGGACCTATTATTATTAGTAGTAGCAGTAGTGGATGGAATTACCATGTATACAATCTTGATTTATCCACTAGAGAATAACTTCATGGAAAATTAAGGCTGTGCCTAATATAATCTGAATTCCCCTCTCTCTTCCCATCCTGTGCCTTTTGATATCATTCTTGGTCCATCACAGGTGCACAGTAAAGCCCTTTCTGACAAATAAGTTTGCTGATATGTTTTCATATATGTTCTTCTAGAATATTTACCTTGCCTCTTCTTCCATTTAAATAACTAGCAGTGTTGAGCATACAGAAAGTGCTTAATATAATGCACTAGCTTTGTAGAAAACACATTCTCTGGGGATGATAATGCCAGCTAAGAAATTATTTTTTTTCTACTGTGCAGATTCTATATTTTCACTTATGTATTGAATCAAAAGGAAAACTTCCTTGTGGCACCACAGGACTTGGTTGGAAATATTAATAATAATTTAATAAAAAAATAATTTGGAGAACTCTGGAAAAACTGCAAGACAGAAATGAGAAATTTTCTCACAATTCTTTTTGCCTTCTCACGTTGCCACATGGAAATTTGGAAGGAGTGTTCAGACCCATACCTTGTGGTTATTTAATAATTAAGGAAAGGACAGATCTGAAAACCTAGGGGATTTTTCCAAGAAACCTCTGTACTGGTCTATGGGCCATCTCACTACTTGTTTATTTATTTGTTTGTAATTTTTCACCACTGCAAAGAAAACAATGTTTTAATGTTTTGTAGCAAAAATAGGTTATTAATAAGACAATTTCCATCATACTTATACATGTGTTTGTAATATGTCATTAAATATTTATATACCTATCTCTTTTGCTAGTCACTGAATTATTCCAGAATATATACATCTGCCTTTTATCTTTAGTGATTGGCATAATTCTTCAATTATCTATTGCTACATAACAAAATACCCCAAAACTTAGTAGCTTAAAACAACAACAGTTTCTTGTTTCTAGTGATTCTGTGAATTGATGAGCAGTCCTGCATTCAGCTGGGAAGTCCAAGCTGGCCTTATTCCTGTGTTTGTCAGACAATGTTGGGTGTTGGCTGGACACCTCCGTTTTCCACATGGTCTCTCTTCTTCCATGAGCTTTGATGGGCTTCCCTAGTGCATGGAGAGTGGTTCCAAGAGAGTAACGCTCTAGCTGCCAGGCCTAGAACTGGCAATGTCACATTGGTTGCGTTCTCCTAGTCAAAACAAATCTCAGTGCTGGCCTAGACTCAAGCATAAGTGAAATAGAGGCCACCTCTGGAAGGGAGGAGTGGAAAACCAGTCCCAGAATGGGAAGGATTGTTGGTGGTCATCTTTGAAGGAAATCTCAGTTAATTAGTTTTTAATGAATATTTGTCGATTGAATGAGTAAAGGAACAATGGAAAAACCCATTAGTGTAGATGACAACTGGAACTCGGAAAGATAACATACTAGAAAGAGAACATATATATTTCTCCTTATTCCTCTTTCTCTTGGTCTCTTCCACCTCTCTCCTTTTTTCATTCATTTAAAAATTTTGAACAATGAGTCAGCATTTTTCGGAAAGAGAATGAAGTGACTGGCATTCCAGACCAGGGGAGCACCCTATGCACATTCCTAAAGCAATGAAATTACATGACAGGCTTGGGGAACAAGGAGGCATCACACGTGGCTGATAGCATGCAGGTATGTAGACGATCGGTGAGGGAATGCGTAAGGAGGAGTTTGGATGTCATGGAAAGGAAATTAGCATTTATTCTTTAATCAAGGGAGAGCTATCGAAGGATTTGAAATAGGATAGTGTCATGATAATACTTGCTCTCTTAAAACTCTGCCTAAGACACCTACCATGTGGTCATTTAATTTAAAAAATGCTATTGAATACTCGATTGCTGAATGAATGAGATTGTTCAGATGTGCCAGATTATTGGGAAAGCCAAATGTGCAGGAGCTTGTGCAGGAGTTTGTGGAGCACTGGCTGGCACCCTAGATGATGGAACTCGGTATGGAGGCTTCGAAAATCATGATGAAGAGAAAAAGATTAATAGAAGAAGAGGGAATAGACTAATTGACAGATTAATAGATTAATGAGGAATAAATTATGAGATTAATAGGCCTCCTATTGGTCCTTTCACAAGGAAAATTGTATTCGTTGAAATTACGTCATCTTATTTATTTAGTCCCAAAAGAGAAATTCTAAAGAAATATTCTTCCCATTCATTTATATAATTAAATATAAATTGCCTTCATAAGTTATTTTAACTATGTCATACATATTTAACTTTTGTCATTTTACTTGTTCACCCTATCTTTGTGAGTTTTGGTCTATTTGGAATAAAGACTCTTGTTATGTATTTTGTTTACATCACGTTATGATTGATGTGGAGAGAATGAAAGCTATCCTAACACGTCTTCACATTTAATTTTTTCCATGTACAAAGCACTTTGGTTACATCATTTTATTATAATATTGATCCCCATGGCAACTATATGAGATAAGCTGTTTGGGTATTAGAATTCCTTTTACAAAAAAAAAAAAAAAGAAAAAGATAGATAAGCTTTTGAGAGTTGAAAAAACCTATGAATTTATTCTGATTTCAGAGAAATTACTCTCAATGAGCAATATAAGAAGAACCAAATAAAAGATGAAATTTGTAAGAGTCCTGAACTACTTCTGTGTCTGACATATGGGTTCTTTGCTCCATGACCCTTGGCTGGTCAATTTCATATTTCTTAGCAATTGTTTGTTTAATGCTTCTACCTGCCCCAAACATATCCTGGATGATGAAGATCAAGGGCAGCAAGAAGTACATATTCGTCTCTAAGACCACCTGATCATAAAGGCCATAGGCCATGGCCCTTCCGTGATTACAGGAGAGCCAGCGCCACGCTTCAGCAGTAGAGAGCTCCATAGATAGCAACTGTGCCTCCAGATTTGCCCTCAGAATCGGCTTGTGGACACAAGTTAGAGAGTAGCCCAGGGGTTGTTAAAGGGCCTACACATACATCCGAGCCCATTATTCTACAGACTGGAAACAAATCCTACTGGGCATTAAAGAAAATGTAAATTTGGCTCAGCTTTCTTTATAGACTGTAATTTATGTAATCAATAGAATGATTATCCTTAGGACATGGATGGTGAGGAAGGATAATATGATGATGTTTACAAATTATCTCTTCTTAAAAGAGTGTGCTTTGTAAAAGAGAAATGAGAAGAAAAATTCCTGTGTTTTACTAAGAATATGGGGCAAGAATAAGCTCCAGTGGGCCCTTCCTATTGTCATTCTTGCCTTCAATCCTCTTCCTCCTCCTCTCCCTCCCCAAATGTTCTCCTTCTCATTTCACATAACCTTAGCTGTTCTTTTTATTTTAATCATGGGGATGTACCCAGGATGCTTTATAATTCAATGTATTCAGACACAGACTCATTCTGGGGATACTGCTGGGGAGCACTGAGATGCTTCAATCCCCGTATTATCCTGTGTCCTCTTTGCCTTTCTATTACCAAGAATTCTTCTGCCTGTCAATTCATGATCACGTTTCTAAAGCTGTTACTTGGTGGACTGATCCAGTTGCTTGCTGCTGTGGGAGACCAAGCTGGGTGACTCAGTGTCCCAGGTACAATTCCACAGTACTGGGCAGCTGGATGTTGATTCCTATACTCTCCCCATCCTCCACCCCTCGACCAGCAGGGGCTACACATCCTGATTCCCACCGTACGGTAGGGCTATGCGATGTCGGTGTGGAGTGCTTATTCCTACCCCTCTGGTTTTTACCAGCAGAGAATTTCCCTTCACACTCCAAGCCTCATGTCCCATCACTTCATCACTCCTTCCTAGGGGAAAAGCAGTGAGTGCTGATTAATACTCTGGGAGCAGTAAGCAGACATGCTCCCTTTTCTCTCTGGATGAATATGCCTGCCTGCAAAGAGCTAAAGCTTCCCTCTACTTTGGCCGTCCTGTGCTGACCTGTAGATGAGGCCTATGATTTCCCAGCAGTGCTTGTGATGGGGTGGGGCATTTAAATTCAAGGACATAGTATTCACAAGTCCACCTAGCTAACAGGCCCAAATCCACATTCGCCAACCCAGCCTTTGATAGCGATAGATGTATGTACTCACCTTTGTCTTCCTGAACATTTTCTCTTTCAGTGTGATCAAACTGAGAGAGGTGGGAGTGTGACTGATTAGCTACCATCAACTCCAACAATATGACTGAATGTTTTTGTCCATAACTCGTTGTTGGACTTCTCTGAATGCCCCTCCTATGAAATCAGAATGACCTCACTATATTGTATTCTTTTGCTTCAGTTAGTAAACTCGATTCAGTGTATTAATTCCATCCTGTAACAACAAAGAAAAGCACTGTGGCCAGGACAGGCATGGTGGTGCATAACATGACCATCACTGCTAGCAAACGTGAACAAGGATGTGGAAACCCAGAGGCACGCGACTTATCTGGAACTTGCCCTCTGGAGACTATTTTATCTTGGATGAAGGGAAGGTAGCGGAATAGAGAGTAATAGCTTTCTATTTTCTTTCATTTTTTTTCCTCTTACCAAGATAATCCCTTTGTTTGAAAAGTTATTTTAGGTCCAATAGATAGAATAGATAAAAATGATGCTGCCATAAATAGCATCTGGGTGAAAAGCCACCATTGCCTACCACCTCCTTTTACGCAATGGTGCCTCCACGATACTCTTAGAGCATTTGGCTGACAACGCTCATTTTTTTTTTTTTTTTTTTGAGACAGAGTCTCACTCTGTTGCCCAGGCTAGAGTAAGAGCCGTGGCGTCAGCCTAGCTCACAGCAACCTCAAACTCCTGGGCTCAGGAGATCCTACTGCATCCTGAGGAGCTGAGACTACAGGCATGTGCCACCATGCCTGGCTAATTTTTTCTATATATATATTTTTAGTTGTCCAAATCATTTCTTTCTATTTTTTAGTAGAGACGGGGTCTTGCTGTTGGTCAGGCTGGTCTCGAACTCCTGACCTTGAGTGATCCACCCGCCTCGGCCTCTCAGAGTGCTAGGATTACAGGCGTGAGCCACCGCGCCTGGCCTGACATTCATTTTTAAAACCACAGGAGAAAGATCACTGCACTGAAAGTCAAGCACATGAGAATTTATGTCCATAAGCACCTGGATGAACAGAGAGCATTTGAACTGGCCAATTTATTTTCTCATCTCCTTTTGGAGGCAAACTCTTAAGTCCTTTCTGGCTTATAGAATCAAACATAATATTTTCAAAAGTAGAAGATGACCCAGTCTCTAAATTCCTAGGGTGTCACATCTCAACATTCCACTCTTGAATTTCCTACACTGTCTAAAATAGTACACCTGGCTTAAAGCTGACAGTCAATGAATGTTTAATGACGGACTGAGTGAATGAATGAATAGAAAAAGTTGATAGCTGTTTTTAGGAGCAGTGGAGGGCAAGAACCAGACATGTACTGTGTAATAAAGAATCTCATTCAGAAAGTTTCTCTATTGACTTTTCAAAGATTAGAAATCTATAGACCTAAAATTACCTTCTCCATCTTTCAAAGGTAAATTTTCACAAAGGGAAACCCCTGTCTGTTGGAATATGACTCTCTCCTGCTGAAAACACCTGTTCCTGACAGATTTGGCTTCTTTACTCTACAAAGGCATTGTGAAGAGACTACCCACAAGCTTTCCAGAGCAAAAAGTACAAGGAAATAGCATTATTTCATTTAGGTGACAAGACTGCTTATTGCTGGGGAAAAAATATTTTTCAGGTGTGCCTTAAGTTTCTGATTTCAGCCACCTTTTTCTAGAAAATGAATACCAGGATCTATTAAAAAAAAGTGTCTGCCTATACCCACCCCTATCACCTTGCCACCTCCAAACCCTAACTCTTGACTCTTACTGGAAGACTCTGTGAACAAGGGATTTGTTAGTGTCATTCCCTTGCATCTGCTGTTTCCAGAATATCTGCTGAAATGTCCCCGAGTGCTGCAGAGAATTCACATGGGCAGTGTAGATTAGTTTAAATGTTTGAGCCAAATGCAACAATGTTTGTTGGATATGCCACAAGTACTATCTCAATATAGTTCCATTTCAACCTTAGAGTGGGCTACTTTCCTGGGCTACTTTCCTGGTGTCAGCTGTGCTTTGGAAGGTTGCTGTGATAAAAGTAAACATGTGGAAATCATCATGGAATGGGACATGAAAGTGGCAGTTTCCAACCCGATTTCAAAGTTTGAGAAGTTGTACAGTATCCTTAGGTGCACATATCCCATTAGGGATTAACCATAGGTACTTAAAAAGGAAGTGAAAATTGTATATGTTCTTTCAGTGTATGCATATTATTTTATTTCAAACAACTACTAAGTTGTTAATAAATACTTGTTAAGTTATATGGACCTAACTATTTAATTTATTTGATTTAGAGGCACAGCACTAATGGTGGCATCTAGGCAGGGTACCATATCTAAAGGTTCACAGGACTCAAAATGACAGTACTTACAAATCTATTGTTTATCAGAGGAATAGGATATAATTTAAAAACATCATTAAAGTAGGGATATGCATTTCAACAAAAGGCTGCCCCACAACAAAGGGTGTGGAGGGACCAGGCATGATTCCAGTTGTCCTCTCTCTTCTGGACCATGCTAGGCACACTTCCTCTCTTGGGTCAAGATCCATCTGATTGAATGCATGGTGTATCTCAGAACCAGAGAGTTCAAAATGGAGTCTTGGCCAGGCCTCTCATACCCTGGTGGTTATCTGGGCATACTTGTTGTAATATAACCAGCTGCAGTGATAGAGGCCTCCAGAGGTCGCAATGAAACTATGTGCAATCTCTCAGTCTTACTGCTTATTTATCTATTATTTCAAATGAAGTTTTTTTTTTATTTCAAAATATTACTGTGGTATAAATGTTTTTGGTTATATGTATCAATTTTGTTATGCTTGAGTCAGGGTTATAAGTGTGCCCATCACCCAGACAGTGTTCATTGTACCTGTTAGGTAGGTTTTCATTCATTTCCTCCTCTCCTCTCTCATCCCCTCTATTTGATTCTGCTGAGTTTTACTTCCCTCTATGCATATGTGTGCTCATTGGTTAGTTCCAATTTAAACGCAAGAATATGTGGTATATGTTTTTTTCCATTCTTGAAATGCTTCACTTAGGAGAATCATTTCCAGTTCCATCCAAATTGTTGTAAAATGCCTTATTTCCTCCTCCTTCATGGCTGTGTAGTATTCCATACTATATCTATATCTATATATATGTATATCTCACATTTTGGTAATCCACTCATGAATTGATGGGCACTTGGGTTGATCCCACATTTTTGCAATTGTGAATTATGCTGTAATAAACATTCGAGTGCCAGTACGTTTTTGATAAAGTAACTTCTTTTCCTTTCGGTAAACAGCCAATAGTGGAATTGCTGGATCAAATGGTAGGTCTACTTTTAGTTCTTTGAGGAATCTCCGTACTGTTTTCCATACAGCTTGTACTAATTTGCAGTGCCACCAGCAGTGTATAAGTGTTCCTTTCTCTCTGTATTCACACAAACATCTATTGTTTTGGGACTTTTTAATAAATGCCATTCTAACTGGTGTAAGGTGATATCTCATTGTGGTTTTAATTTGCATTTCCCTGATGATTTGTGATTTTCAACATTTTTTTTCATATGCTTATTGGCCATTTGTCTATCTTCTTTGGAAAAACTTCTAGTCATGTCTTTTGCCTACTTTTTAATGGGGCTGTTTGTTTTTTTATTGCTGATTTGCTTGAGTTCTTTATAGATTATGGTTATTAGCCGTTTATTGGTTGTATAGCTTCCATTATACAGGTTGTCTATTTGCTCTGTTGATTATTTCCTTAGCTGTACAGAAGCTTTTTAATTTAATGAAGTCACATTCATTTATTTCTATTGTTGCTGTGATTGCCATTAGGACCTTTTTCATAAATTCTTTCCCAAGGCCCATACCTAGAAGAGTTTCTACAACATTTTCTTCTAGAGTTCTTATGGTTTTATGCCTTAAATTTAAGTCTTTTATCCATCTTGAATTAATTTTCATGAGTGGTGAGAGATGTGGATCCTGTTTCATTCTTCTGTATTTGGCTATCTAATTTTTCCAGCACCATTTATTGGATAGGGCTTCTTTTCCCCAGTACATATTGTGGGCTTCTTTGTTGAAGATCAATTGGCTGCATGTGGATGGTTTTATATTGGGATTCTCTATTGTGATTTGTCTATGTCTCTATTTTTGTGGCAATACCATGTTGTTTTGGTTACAATAGCCTTGTAGTATATAGTTTGAAATCTGATAATGTGATGCCTCCAGATTTGTTCTTTTTGCTTAAGATTGCTTTGGCTATTCAGCCTCTTTTCTGGTTCCAAACAAAGTGTAGAATTATTTTTTTCTAGGTCTGTGAAGTAGGATGTTGGTATTTTGATGAGATTGCATTGAATCTGTATATCACTTTGGGTAGTAAAGACATTTTAACAATGTTGATTCTACCGATATATGAGTATGGTATGTTTTTCCATTTGTTTGGGTCATCTGCAATTTCTTTCCTCAGTGTTTCATAGTTCTCTTTGTAGAGATCTTTCACCTCCTTGATTAAGAATATTCCTGGGCATTTTATTTTATTTGTAGCTATTGTGAATGGTATTGAGTCTTTGATTTGACTCTCAGCTTGACTGTTATTGGTGTATAGGAATGCTACTGATTTATTTACATTGATTTTATAACCTGAGACTTTGCTGAATTTATTTATCAATTCCAGGTGTCTCTTGGTGAGTCTTCGGGGGTTTTCTAGATATAAGATCATATCATTAGCAAAAAGCGGTATTTTGACCTCCTCTTTCCCAATTTGGATAACGTTTATTTCTTTTTCTTGCCTGATTGCTCTGGCTAGGACTTCGAGCACTATGTTGAATAGAAGTGGGCACCCTTATCTTGTTCTGGTTCTTAGTGGGAATGCTTTCAACTTTTCCCCATTCAGTATGATGTTGGCCATAGGTTTGTCATATATGGCTTTTATAATCTTCAAATATGTCCCTTCTATGCCTAATTTGTTAAGGGTTTTTATCATTAATGGGTGCTG
>CAUYSK010108159.1:0-26352 GCA_963575035.1 Avahi laniger
AGGGTGGCTGACTTCATGTGGCCAAATCTTGTGTCACCAAACCATGACATATGGTTGGGCTGTGGAGGTAACCTTGTGGTAACATGACAAATGTGCATTATCATCCTTCCCACATGAAGGCAAACTGGTCTTGGCTGTCCACAGCTATGTCTATGGAGAAAAAGGCATTGGCCAGGTTCACTACATAGTGGTACTGTCCAAGCACCAGAATAAGAGTTCATGCATCAGGTCCAGTATAGTTGGCACCGCAGCATACAGTGGGGGAGTTACTTTATTCAGCTACTGGTAGTCTGTCATTCTCCAAGTTCCATCTGCTTTCTTAACCAGCCACACAGGAGAGTTGAACGGACTGTGAGCCGAGCGCACTATGCCGGCCTTTTCCAGCTGCAATGTGGTTTGTGAAATTCCTTCATGCCCCCCGGGGAAATGATACTGTAGGGTGCATACCACATGATGAGGTGTGGGAAAAACCTGCAGTGGGTGATGCGGGTGGCCATGCACCACCAGCATCACAGCCCTAACTCAGAGGTGGAACTCACCCATGAAGGTGGTTAGGGTTAAGCCACGCAGAATGTCAACACCCAGAATATATGGCTTCACAGGGAACACATACACAGTGTAAGGCCTGGGGGCCAAATGCCCTATCGCCAGTGGAATAGTCATTTGCTTAACTTCAACAGTTTGCCCACTATACCCATCTATGTAGGCTGTCTATCCAGCCAACTGCTCAGGGTTTCCATAAATTAGGGAGCAGTCAGCTCCCATGTCCACCAAAGCCAAAACCTGCTACACATTCGTAAAGGACCAAGGAATAGCAAGTTCCACATGTGGCCTCCAATCATCTGGGGTCCACTCTAACTGGGTGCCTTGGCCCAACTCCCACTCTATATCAAAGAGAGGCATTGCAACCATAAAGTCTTGCAGCCGCATACTGCAGATCTCTTTGGCAGGCATCTCAGCTCCCTGCTTTCATGAATTGCTGGTGGGAAGCCAACTGATTCCACAAAGCTAGTGATACCTCATTAGGCTATTTATCTATCTTCTCTTTATCTATTCCTGCTATAGGAGGTCTAGCCACATCTGGGTTCGAGACACCTTCTGGGCCCCTATACTGTTTTCTTCTGCAGGGGGCCTTGAGCATGCAGGCCCTTCTTGGGTTCTTATAGCATACATACTTATCCCTTCCCCCCTTTCTGCTCTTCGGCATCTCCCAGAGGCACCATGGCAATGGTGACCTCATGCATCGGCTTCCCCACATAGGAAGTGAGCACAGCTGCCAGTGAGCCAAAGAAACCTGGGGAGCTGTGGCTAAGTCAGGCATGAGTACAGTGAAGCGCTCCTCATCGGGTCCCCACCAGTTATCTACCTCAAAAATGGCTTGGCCCATTCCCAGCTCCCAAAGAATCTGAATTAAGTCCATGTATGAAGTCCACTTACTCACGGTTTCGGGTAGTTCGCCAGTGTCAGCCCATATTGTGCGGGCAGCAGCCTGCACAAGCCATTCAAGCAAAGGGTGGTCGCCCTCGCCATGGTGACCCCTTGTCTGTAGCCTCTGCCTCAGGGAAGCCAATTGCTCCATCTCCCTTGGTGAGCACAGGAGGCTGTCTGTCCCTTCATCCCATAAACACAACAACCAGGCAGGCACAGTTTCTGCAGGACGCCGCCTGCACTGTTTTCCCAGCTCCTGCAGCTCTGTGAGGATGTAGGCAGAGTGAGAGACATGCTCCCTTACTGCGGGCACACCCTGTGTCACTCCCCTACCCCCATGGGTTGCACATGCTCCATTCTGTTTTACGAGTGGGTGGGCTTTGGTGGGGGGAGCTGCCCTCAATCTCCTGCATATTTGCAGTTTTGTCAGCATCCAAGGTCCGACTGTTTGTTAACTCTTTCTCCAACTCTGTCAGGTGGGCTTCCGAATTTTCCTCTGTCTCTTGTAACTCCCTTTCCTGGCCTTCTTGCCACAGGGTATCCTTATGCTGTTCCCTGAGGGCTGTAAGAAAGAGCCAGCCCACCTGACCAGCTGCTACTCGCTCCCTAGGCTGCAGCGACTCCTCCAAGGCCTTTTCCAGGTTGGCAGGCATACATTCTACCTGCTCCCATTCCGCGGCAGGGGCCCACAACATGAGGACCACTGCCACTGGCTACCACAAGCCCATAGAAGGCCACATGTCCACCCCTGCTGGGGTGGAGGGGACACTTATACCTCTCCAGATCCCTCCAGACTGTGCCAAGTTTGAGGAGGATGCTCTGTGGCTAACTTGTGCTCCGGCACAGGCTTCAGAAATTGGAAGAAAAGGCAAGTAACGGCAGGTGAGACATGCTCTTTATTGTCGAGGGGAAATACAGCAGTGGTGAAAATCATGGCCGAGAACATGGTGAGCACTTATGTATGACTCTGAGCAATAGTGGCAAGATGCCATGGGAAAGCGCTATCACATGGGTTCACACAGGAGATAACACCTTGATTACATGAATATATTGACTCATGCCTCCCCAGAAGGCCAGCTAGCCAGAGGGGCTGGGCCTGGAAAAACACTGTAGCAGTCATCTTGGTTTGGCTTAAGAAACCTGTTGCCTGTACAAATGCAGTTTCCCTTACAACTGTATAAATATTTTTTCAGGTAAAAACACATTAAATGGCATACATGAAAGATTATGTTAATAGAGTCAGTAATAATATTGTTATTACAATAATATTGTTACTAAAAAATACACCAGAAAGTCCAATTCACTTTTTATTTCAGCATATTAAACATCTTTGTGTTATGGAAATATCAAAACTTGTGTCAGTTTAATTCTGACTTGAGATCAGTGCTAAATTAGATGTTCTATGCTGGTTATGCCATAGAATTTCATAGTGTCATTGAATAGAAGAGTTTTCTTAGAAACCATCTAGTCAAACGTGATTATTGAATTCATAAGATGGCTGAATTCCAGAGATATAAAATATCTGTTCAAAGTCATGTAGAAAGTTTATTATCAACAAGTTTATCCTAAATTGTTTGAATCCAGTTCTTGATCTTAAAAAGTTTTGGGGCTAGCAGTTCACCTCTATGTGGTACCAAGTTTGAGGAGAGTGTTATTAAGACAGTTCCAGGAAAACTGAGATTAAACTAAACTCCTGGGGCTTCCAAATGCTACCTTTTTGGAACATCTCATCAGCTTTTTTGGCTATAATTACAATCTTGGCACTCATACTTCTATATCAGCTCCAACATTACCCACAAACTCCAGATACATGTTATCAGTATTTTCAACTACCTGCTGGATATTTCTAACCAGATATTCCACAGACATCTATCTCAAAAGCAGCACGTCTCCAACTGCTTGGGAACTCAGTCTGTCTCATGTGCTTTTTTTTTTGGGTTTTTACTAATTATTCCTAAAGTTATTGTTGTCCAAGAGCCATCGTTTTGCATCTGTGGAGAAGAATTCAGTTACTATTTATATCTAATACTCAATTTAAAAAAAAAAAAACTTACATTTTTATTCAACATTTTCTCAAACATTTAAATGTTATTCACATGACTAATAAACTACAAACTACTTAATTTTTTTTCTTAAATTTTTTTTTTTTAGCTTCAGCTTCTGAAATGGGACAAACTACTTTAAAATGAATTACATTGAAAATTTTAAGTATTGATTACAAAACTAATTAAAGTCTCCTAAACAATTCAACACAATAATGTTTCCTAAATGTTCTGACAACTGAAATCACATTAAAATTATTACAATAGTGATAATCTAATGTATCTTCTGAAATCCAAAATTAATGCTACCTCCTTTAGGCATTGCCATTCTTGAGTAGTCTATGTTACTATCACGGTACAGAAATTTTTCTGAATGAACTATACATTATAGCAACACAAAAGATATACTTCTGATATAAATCATAAGTGCCAGTCTGACTGCTAGTCCTAAAGCCCTTATCCTTGTGAGTCTCCTAAATTGAGGTAATTTAGTCTATACCCAGCTCACCTGGGACTAACTTCATCTGAGAGAAATTTATCTCTCCTCTGGGCCCACTGAAGCTATGCCTGAAGAAGCTGAGGAACATGAGTTCTACAATTGATCTGATAATAGTTTTTTTGGTGTTTTCATGTAAGTTCTTATATATTTTACCAATGCAGTGCAAAAATATCATGAAGCTGATGTTTTGCCTGTTAATTTGCTCTTGCAATACAGGTAACAGGTGCATGCATTCCTTTTAAAAGTCATAGGATGATTCCAGTTTCTCATTTAAAAAATTTTATTTTGTGGATGCCTGCTGCTTTAGCACCTAAAAGAACATACAACCAGTAGTCTTTTTTTCTGCTTAAACTCTACCTGATAGTGTGGAAGTTTGCAAATATTGACAAAATAATTTCATCAGCATGAAAAAATCATTCAGGTAGTAAATAATATCCAGATATGGCTTCTTAGGGTGTGGAGAGTGAGGATACAATCACAGCTATGTGGTTTGCTGATTGCATTTTAACTGGCTACCTCAAGCTATCTGATACTGTGTGTCATTTTGAAATACTAAAGCCACCATTCAGAAGAAACTGCACATGATTCAAAAAACATCAGCTAATGAAAGGCATTTTGCATTTTCTATTAACACTACCTAGAGACAAGGACATTTTCTGATCATTCTCTGAAAACTGCTTGTTAAAAATACATTTCAGGAGCTTACCTTTATTTACTTTTATTTCATCAAATTTAAGTCTTGTGACTCTGTGGTGGAATCTTCTGCTGAATTCAAGCTTACCATTCTGGTTTATGTCTTGGAATGGTTCTGACTCCAGGCCTTTTCTTATACATGCCTTTCAAACTTCAAAATATATGTTTTTCAGGAAGCTTTTCTAATTGGTCTGATCTGATCATTTCTCTTGCAAACTTTAGTCAGATACACAATTAATCCTCTGTTAATTCATATTCTTGGATATATCACTTTATAATGATTCTTTGTTTATTGTTTATATGAGTAATTTTATTTAACTTATTGTAATATCCTTGGTACTTGTAATACGACTTCCAACTCAATGACATTAAGATACAGAGAAAACTCTGGTGACTGAACTAAGGTAAGATGGAGTAGTTAAAATAAAAAAATAAAATACATGCACACTTAGAATTCCATTGTAAAGTTTAGTATTCAGACATATGTGTGAATTCCAAGGCTCATTGTTTCTAAATTTTGGATCTGAAGTTTGAGACTCTTGTATTGATCTAAATTCAGACCACATAGGTGGTGGTACCAAATATAGCTCTTTTTCTCAAACATGAGTATCTCAGCTATCCATTTTCTATGAGACTGATAGGAAATAGATTATAAAACATAATGGAATCCCTTTATAAGTCGAGAACTTGAAAAATACAAGAGATGCTAATTTCAAAGACTTAGGCTGTACAACACAAATTTAATAGAAATGGAAACATACTTTCCTATTTGGTAATCACGTGTTTATAGATAGACATTATTTTATTATCTTACTTCTAGCATAAGGTCCTTTAAGAGAAAGCTCATTGTGGCTGACCGTCAGTAAGAGCCTAAAGGAAACAGAAATTCTATAGAGTAATCCTAGGAAGAATAATGAATTTCCTTTTTGGCCAAAGAATAAATAAAGTGTAAAGCTGAATATCCACTATGACTAAAATACTTTTTACTTACTGTGTTTGGAGTTCTTAAAGAAAATATAACTTGTTTGCTTGCAACTTCAAACATTACTCTATAATATTTTGACTATAAAAATTAATATTACCAGCAAGTTACAATTATTAAGAATTTATAGATGTTTTGTATTGTATTAGTCATTATATATATATATCATTTTATTTCATCCACACAATAGTCAAATAAGTTAAATTTTATTCCCATTTTACAGACGATTGAATAAATTGCCCAAATCACAAACCTAAGAAGTAATAGAGCTGGAAATCTCGTCCTTTCTATCTGATCTAAACCCAATAGCTTTTAGATATTGCACAATATTGCCTTATAGTTTTATTAGCATTTCAGGATATCATATTAGTCCATGAGTCACCAGGGAGTTTCAGAAAATTTTGAAGGACAAGATTCACAGTATAAGTTCAAATTCATTTCTAAGAAATTTCTATGCTACCTTAATGGATACATAGATTTCATCTTAGAAACAGCATAAAGAGACTTTTTTAAACAGAATTTTTAATACACATGTTCTGGACTTTACTGATTCTATGAACAGCTAAAGTTGGCTACATTCTTACAGAAGTATTATCCATAAATCTATGAGGTATATAAATAAATTTGTGTGTGCAGGTGAGTATGTGTGCTTGGGTCAGAATTGCATTGGCTTTGTAATATCTAAACAATTTAGCATTCTCTTCCAAGATTTTTAAAGCTAGAATAAAATAAAAAAGTTAATGTAGTAACTTAACATGATTCTTGCTGCAATTAAAAGATAATTTATTTGTTAGTGAACAACACATAGCCTGAAACGATTCCTAGATTAAAAGAGATTAGTAGAACACTGTAGGTTGAATAGCTTTAAAAGTACTTAATCATTCAGCTGTGTGATTGTGATCAACACTGGATATTGTACAGTTAAATCCTTGCTGACTACTTTAAAATAAATGTTTTGTCTTGCAAGAAATTTTGGACATAGGATTGTATATATGAATTGTGGAAACAGTCTACCTAGGTTTTCAAACAATCTAGGTTCTAATCCATGAGGTGTGTGACCTTGGCTAAGTTAGTCCTTGTCTCTGAGGCCCAATTTCTTTAGTTAAATGGAGAAAATGACAGTACCTACCTCATAAGGTAGTTGTGAAATTTTATATTTTAAGCTGTTAGAACACTTAGAGGAGTCCCTACCATTAAGCCAGTATCAATAAATGCTAGCTATCATCTTTACAATAATTATTGTATTTATGATTATAATACTATACCCTGAGGGAGTCATAACAGACAAATATGACAGATATTTTTATAAGAAAAAATTCATAGTGGCCTTTAATATAAGCATTTGTATTAGCAATGATTGATTAGACAATGATTGTGGTCTCAGTTATCCATTATTGTTTACCACAATAATAGAAATCAATGTATGTATTATGTGCTAAGTACTGTGCAAAACATTTTACATAAGCAATCTAATATCATTTTCATAACAACTGTAAGAGGAAAGTATTATTTTTTGAAAAATTTCTCATGAAGAAGCAGAAACTCTAATTTAGAAAACTTTGGAAACTTTCCCACAATCAGACTACCAGTGATGGTCGGAAGCTGAAATTGAATTGAGGACTTCTGATACCAAAGCCTAAGCTTGTAACCATTTTTTTGACTAGGAAGTTGTCATCTCTCTCCTTCAGAGAATGTGATTTCATAACAAATTTACTGTTTACTTTTTTCCTTAACACAGATAAACCCCAGATCAATTTTTCCGATAAATTTAATTATTTAATATTTGCAGTAAGAAGAGAGACTATGGGAGGGTTTCTATCAAATACATGTGTATATTTTTCCCAATGTTCTCTAGACTTTGTGTTTTCCCCAAAATATGATGCACAAGCATTTAGTCACAGGCCACGGTGGCAGAAATAGATGATATCACATTTCTTTGTTATATCACATTTCCTTTTTATAAATTGACATCCAGTAACTTAATATAACTAGACATATGAAAAGTGTTTAAATTTGGTAGCTCTAGAAGTTCCAGAAATTTTTTTCTTTTTCTTGTTTATAACTTGAAATCAAGTTCTCCAGCTTCCCTGGCAAAGATTCATTTCTCGAAGTGATTTTTTTTTGTTTGTTTAATTATAAATAATCTCTTTGCTTTGTTGTTTTCTTCTCTTCATTTTTAATAGTTTTATGCAGTCTATTTATTAGAGGTTCTGTTAATAAATCTTCAGAAGTGGATTAAGTTGCATCTGCTGTGAACAAAAGACTAGAATCATTTTTCTTATAATTTTTATATAAAGATAAACTAGGAAATAAGAAAAGAATATCACAAATTTCCTTTGGTCCTAAAATTTCCTTGCCAGGAAAACTAACTGGAGTTACCACAACTCTCAACATCAGCAGATGTGATATGGACAAACTTGAAAAGAAAGACAGACATGTCCTGATTCTACTCTATGGGTTAATTTAATTTTCAATGTAATGAGGGAGGGGAGTTCCTTTCTAACATGTGAGATTTTTTTTCTTTTTTTTCTTTCTCTCACTTCTCACCTCAGTTAATAAAGAAGCAAGCTGGTGGACTTTGTTGGCTCCAAAGAAAAACAAAACCAACAGTAAAAAAACCCTAATAATTTCCAAGTCTGGACCTCTTGTTTATCTAAAATTCTTTGCATCAAAAACAATAAATGCTTCAATAACCTGACTGCAGAAAATACTTAATGGAAATTTTGATTTTCATATTCTGATCTAATTCATTTCACAGTAAGGTGTGAGCTTAATATAGGAACTTTTTCTCTTGTTTATGACATTTTCACACCTACAGATATTTGCAGGCACATGGAGGAGATGCAAGCAGCTGATTGTTTCTGAAATTAGCACACTACAGACACAGAGCAGGGCAATGCCTGAGAATAACTTTTGTTTCAAAAGTAAAAATTCAAAGGGTAAGGCTGCTTTATAAACAAAAGCTCTATGATCTGTTTTAATGTATCTTCACTTTTGTATTTATTAATATGTTGTGAAATCCAGTTGATTGCTCAATTAGAGTTTACATTTAAAAATCTTTAGTTTTAAGAAATCCATATTAATCTTGGTTTAAGATGAGCCATGACAAATTAATATGTTTGGGAAAAGGTTTCTAATTTTGAGATATATGTATACATAGATACTTAAAAAGGAAATCTTTTCCTTTAAAGATAAATAGAATTATGTCAACACATATTTGTTTTGCATTTAATTTTAAGTGTGACATTTGATGCTAGGTTCTGAGTTCACAGCAAGAACAGGACATGATCTGCACATGAAAAGTTTATAGTCATGTGAGCTATTTCCCATTTATATTATAATGCGTAGAATTTTAGAGAGCTTACATTCCTAGATGTATTCAAGCAGTAGATATTTCTCTCAACTAAAATGCATTCTACATAGATTTTATATTTCCATGATGTTTTTTAATCCCAAATTTATATTACCATTTAATTTAGAATGTGTAACATTTTTGTAGCACAATCATTTGTATTGCCTTAAGGGGAAAGATGTGGAATAGCCAAGTACCTCTCCTAATGGAAATTCCATACGTATCATGTAAAATAACCCTTTATTCTTTCCTATCATATTCTAGTCACACAATAAATAGCTGATTAAATATTGCAGGTTACCATATACTTTAAACATGAGTGTTCTTATATATAGGTTGTAATCTATTGTACATAAATCATTCGATTAAAATTACAAGAATTTTACATTTAGAAAGCACATTCACTTCACTTAATGTATAATTCATCAATTTTTACTTCTACTATCAGTTGATATTTGTGAAAATAATTCTTTAAAATTTGTTGCTGGGTCTTCCAAGTAGGTTATCTCATGCTCCTTTCAAGCTCAGAGGATCTCTTTCCCTAAGTCAGAAAGACTGTTCAAATTTGGCATTGTATTTAGGAATTACTTACCCTCTGGGAGCAGAGATCTTCAAGAAATTGGACCTACCCATTTAAGTCTTAACAATGTTTCATTGTGAACAGCTCATTTTGTATAAAATGCTTGTTAACATGGTTTTAATCACACAGCAATTAAGAGTAACATTTAGAATGAAATACGGAGGTAGTTCCTTATTTTCCTACCCTATCCATATGGCAGTTGGAAGTTGAATTTTTGCTTTCAACAGCTTTTTTATCTCACCTTTATTTTTGGTTTGTTAGTTTCCTGAAAGTATGGAATGAAATCTGTAAATGGTCACTGTGACAGAGTTTTCTTGAAGAATTCGATGCACTCTGCAGTGATACAAGAAATGTTGATATGTTGCTCATGTATTTTCACATATGATGATCTCAATCGACTTTAGGTCTGCCCTGATGTGCAGTCACAATGTGGCTTCTTTGTTTACTAATCTGATGTGCTCTTGAAGTGCAAGGGGAAAGAAGGGCAAATAAGTAAATAAATAACCCATGAAACTAAATTCAATCTATCTGATAGATTCTGTTTCTTCAGGTATTTGTCTCTTTTGAATAATGCAGTCTTTTAGATTTTCTCCTCCCTTACTTCTCTCCAAGGTGATGTTTGCGTTGGGGGGACCGGTGTGATTTTCTGGCAGCATGGAAGGGAGTTCACATCCCAACATTTATGTCTGTGAGACTTTGTTTTCTGGCTCCTCTGATCCCTGCAGTAATGGCCCTCTTCTCTCTGGCGGCTGAGTGTCCTGCTAGCATCCTCTGACTGTAGCAGGGATTTCCTGTTTGTTCAATTATTTTTCAGGCTGGTCATGGGTCCCTCCTCCTGCCATAGCTTCACCTCAAAATCCTCTGAGGCCCAGCTGTAACTTCTATTTGATTCTTAAACTGGGTGTACTCTGCAGATTTCAGATAAATTGTCACTTTTCTTTCATTGAGAGTGATCTCCTCCCCGCAAGACCCTGCCAGTACTTTTTATGCCCAACGGGATTCTGGTGAGACCCACCAGAGGTCAGAACTTCATCTCCCTAACTCTGTGCCTACCCCAGATTGTTTTGGGAACACTGTGAAACTGGCTTCCTCTATAATTTCAAGTGGAAAACAGGACAAAACCTTTTATTCATGGCTTTCTTCTTAACTTGTCTAATATGACCCATTTTCCATGACTTCATTGCCGAGAGGGGAGATCAGGAACAGGGTGCCTTCTTATCTATTTCACATCAAATTGGTCTTCATTCTACATTAACTAATGAAAGAAGGGTTGGGCTCTCCCCTCTCTCTCTTTGGTTGGAAAAAAATCAATTATACTTCCAAAGGTGGTATCTGCCGTTTCCTTGATTCAATAATGGTGATGAGGCATAGGCATTTCAAAAGGACTTTATCTGTTGTACTTGAGTTAGACTCTGGATACAAAAGCATATTTGCTCTGCTAGTGACTCATTTGAGAGATCACCTTCCTCTTCTGGTTCCTGTTAATAAAATGGAAATGATATTTTAGCTCTTCCTAACCTCTCCCTAGAAAATGTGGAAGCTACAGAAAAATAATTTAAGTTTGTTATATCCGAATGACCCACACCACATGGCTATTACAGTCTTACTTTAGCTTTTCCTTTAGGCTGATCCGTGATTTTCTGCATGGGAGTGACACTTAGAATAGGCCCAAACCTGATTAACCGTTTTAGTTTCAGGGTCTGTATCTGTGCTTCCTTTTCCTCTTGTGTCATACAGGAGCAAAAGGCCTCAGCCTAACTGTAGCCACTTCAGGACTCTTTGATGCTAGGATACAACTCTTAGCCCTCAGAAGTTCATTTAGCCTCAACTGAACAAGATTTGAGTCCTCAGTAGTGAATTTCTAGCACTAAAGCAGGGTCGTGAGCTATTGGGACCCTCTCCCCCAATCCATCCACCCTTCTCTCCCCTCAGAGGCTACTCACCTGTGCTCATTCCTGTCTTCCTGTGGAACTCTGGGAGGCAGGGATTGGGGCACTTCCCTCACATTTTGTGGGATAACATTTTGTGGGATAACATTTTGGGGATTGTAGTCTCTGTGGAAAGGTTGATGGGTAGAATCTTCCTCAAGCTCTTCACATAGGTGACAAAGCTAGAATTACCATCTCTGCCTCCTTTGGCCAGAATGGGACTTGGTAAAAGCAAATTTTGGGTTATCTCTCAATGAAGAACCTCTTCATAGGTGATTTGATGATCAGAACTCTGAGCTGGCTCCCTGTGGTCCAGTAGTCCCCACCTAGCAATGGTGTATAGCTTGCTGAAACTAGAGGGTTCCCATTACCCCTCCCCATTTAGTTCTTAGAAGCTGATGAATTGGGCACCGTAGCTGAGTTACTGTAGTGGAGGAAGAGTTAGTACAGAGATTGTGCAAGCAAAAGACATCTAATGAAAGGACTGTCCCGACACACATGGAGAGAGAAGGGCTGAGGAAGCCTGGACATGCAGATGCCCTCTGGGAACAGAGAAAACATATAATCTCTGATCAGACACTGAGAGTCTTGGGCAACTTTTATTAAGATGAATGGCTATGGCCACCTACTTTAGGGAAAGAAACCAGGTTTTTGGCATGTACAACCAAACACTACAGTAATTATTTGAACTCATTGGCAGCACTGGAAGAATATGCAAGAGGTAAGCCCAGACCAAATTGTTCAATAGGACAGTGCTGCTGTTCTGCTTTCCCTTCCACTGAAACCAGTGCTATCTACTTAGCACCCTCTTCTCAACTAAATGGCAGGACATTTTGAGCAGTAGGATTCTGGTGAGCGATGGCTTTATGTGCTAACTGGCATGAAAGGGAAACCTGGAATGTGGACATCTTATGTAAAACAAGAAGATCTTGGTATTAGTTTTCCAGGGCTACTGCTAGGGTAAAAACCCATAATCTGGGTGGCTTAAAATAGTAGAAATAACAGAAACTATCAGGGTTCTGGCACTAAAAATTATATATTAAGATGTCAGCGGGGCCAGCCTTTCTCCAAAGATACTAGCGAAGAATTCTTCCTTGTTTCTTTTTAGCTTCTGGTGCATATTGAGAATGCTTGGCATGTCTTGGCTTGTAGATACATTATTCCAATATTTGTCTCTGTTGTCACTCTGTTCTTTTTTCCTCAATTTTTAAAAATTTATTTTTAATTGACAAATGAAACTTGTATATATTTATCATGTATGACATGTTTTGAAATATGTACACATTGTGGAATGGCTAAATCGAGCTAATTAACATATCCATTACTTCACATTCTTAACATTTTTTTGTGGGGAAAAGACATAAAATCTACTCTGTTAGTAATTTGTAAGAATAAAATATATTGTTATTAATTATAGTCACCATGTTGCACAATAGATCTCTTGAACTTATTCTTCCTGTCCAACTGAAATTTTGTGTCCTTTAAGGAACACCTTTCCAATCTTTCTCCTCCCACCTTCCCAACCCTGGTAGCTAGCATCCTATTCTCTAGTTTTATGAGTTCACCGTTTACAGATTTTACCTATATGTGAGATTATAAGATATTTGTCTTTCTGTGCCTGGCTTATTACACTTAATAATGTCCTCCATGTTCATGTATGTTGTCTCAAATGACAAGATTTCCTTCTTTTTTTTTTTTTCTGAATGAATAGTATTCCTTTGTGTATACATACCACATTTTCTTTATTCATGAATCCATTGATGAATATTTAAGTTGATTCCATATCTTGGCTATTGTGAATCACGCTGCAATGAACATGGGAGTGCAGATATTGCTTTGACATACTGATTTTATTTCATTTGGATATGTGTCTAGTAACAGGATTGCTGGATCATATTGTATTAATAGCTTTATTTTTAAATCTTTGAGGAATCTCCGTACTGATTTTCATAATGCATGGCCTTCTTGTAAGGACACCAGTTATTAAATTTATGGCCCACCTTAGTCCAGTATAATATCATTTTAACTAATTACATCCGTAAAGACCCTATTTCCAAATAAGATAATGCTTTTAGGTTCCAACTGGACATGAATTTTGGGGGGACAATATTCGACTCGGTACAATCTCCATTCTCTAATACATATAATTATTTTCTAACTATTTATCTTTTCTCTTTCAGCAAGGTTTCCCTTCTTCTCTCTTCTAAAATTAGATTCTAACCTTGTGACCAAAGGAAATTATACAACCTGTGTAGTGCTCAACAGTGTGTTGCTTCCTTGACCTGCTCAAACTGTCAAGCATGCTTCCTTTTGAAACTCTTTTCACTTTGGTTTCTTGATTTTTTTATAGTCACACTGCTCAGTCTCTCAACTTTTTCAGATCTCTGCGCAAATATCTTCTCTATGATCTTCCAGAATGAAATAGCACCTGCCCCTTGCTATCCATCTCCCTTCTTCTTTTTTTCTCCATAGTTATCACTACCATCTGACATATTATATTTTCATTTTTAAATTTTTTTCCTTTATACTCTACCGGAGGTGGAGCCTCAACTAAATCTGAGACAAGTTAGAGGTTTTCTGTGCCCTGAAGTTCACAGTGATGCCTGAGATTGAGTCCCTTCTTTCTGTCTCTGTGCATTAAGATTTTCACAGAACATTTTTTCTTATCTTTTAAAGATTTTTTCCAATGCAAATAAATATGACTTTAACCAAATGAGGGGAATTTTTTTATATGCCACACAAAGAAAAATAAAATCAGTTGGAGCAGAAAATGAAGCATTATTTTAGACACTGACTTTGGCTGTGATGCCATGAGTGATGTAAACATAAAGTCCTTGTTGTTATAGTACTTTCAGGATGTTTTAAACAAATAGTTTTTGACAACAGAAGACAGTGCCAAGTTTAAAGGGTCATTTTCAGAGTGGTGCTTAATTGGAATCATTTTCTATTACAGTTTGTTTTTTCCTCCATGGAGCTGATTTCACCTATGTTGAGGTCAAGAAGGAAATTCACATATAGTTATAATTATTAGAGAGACAGAACACCCTGTATTGCTGTCTTTAATGTCTTGGGAAGAATGTAGAAAGCCCATTATCGTTTCTTCAAAACTAATTTTTAAATGCAAATACAGGTGCTAACAGATTCTTGTCTCCATAAGATTGTCAATTTTCTTACCCCACACTCATTTATTTTTCATAAGGAATGAAATGTGGGGCAGAGATTATTTGTTGACAGTTACCACAACTAACTCAGTCTCAACTGTGACCTAAATTCTTCCCACTTAGAAGCTGTGAAGCAGAAAATAATGAGGGCTGTGTTATTTCTGAAATGTAAAACCTGAAATTGCCAGAATTTATTCAAGTTTCTTGAAGGTAGAGAATTCAGAGTTTTTTTTTTTGTTGAGCTAATCCCTGACAGTTATGATACTTGGTCCTTTAGTTTATCCTTGAATATTAAACTCAAGCCTTTTCCTATTGACTCTTAAATTGTATATTCAAAATTTTTGTTTAAGTTTTTACTTTCAGTTTATTTTAAAGAAATGAGTTGAACAATATTCACTTTTTCTCCCTGGTGTTAACATGGAAGCTTTAAAAGTTAGAAAGCTATGAGGTTGATTTCAATAGTGCTCAAATGTTTAATTTAACTTCTTGATTTGTTTCTTTTGAAGATTCTAAGTATATTTATTAATGTAAATGACGTTAGTAAGAAAAATATTCCAAATGAGCAAGACAGAAATTTAATGGATAATTCACATAATGAATTTATTTTTATCCTTCACTATTAATGCCTAATACTTACAAGAGCTGCTATGAGCTTATAGATTATAAGAATATTTTAGAACTATAGTTTTGGTATCCAAGCCTAATGCATCTATTCTGTGATAATGTCAAAAGACCTCCATCTAACTTAGGAGGAAAAATCAATATTTGACTTTTACTTATATGTGAGATATTCATTCCTCTGCTCTAAATAATGCTTCACTGATATTTAGCATGTTTCAAATTAACCTTCTAAGGAAAAGGGTGTACAAGAAGCATATTGGAGTTTGAGCTCAGGTACCTGAGTCCCCTTTCTTCTTTCCTGACTTGGAGTCATGTACCTTACCTCTACCACTTTCTCAAACTATTGTACTTCTCCCCCTCAAATGCACATAATTCATAATCCCAGGTTTCTGTATTTCTGCTTTATCATTTTCATTTATTTCCTCCTATCCAAACCCATTTTCTAAAAAATAATCTGAATAGGATATATATAAGTATCTGCCACACTCTGTTATGGGGGATCTGAGAGATGTCGAGCAAGCAATGTTCTGAGAATATAGTATTCCATACTCCAAGATGCTTGGGCAGTATGTGTTCTAAATTCTGTCCTTGGAGTTTCAAAATACAAGTTAATATGTGAAAGTTTCTGAAAGAGAAACAAGAAACTTGTTTCATTTTGTTATATAGTTAAACAAGCCAACTCGTTTACTAAAGAGAGGACCAATCTGGCTGTATCTGTTCCTATCCCTGAATAGATATTTCTCTTTACAACGCCTTAAGATGGGCTAACTTTTATCAAGAAGGAAAGATAAATTATAGCTCTAAAATCCCAACATACAGACAGCCTTCTATCCTTTCTATGTATAAGGAAAGTCCTCTAAATTCCAAGTAAAGCTCTTGTTGACTCATTCTTAGGTCAGAAATCTCTCCTCAGGTGTGAGTGGGTGTGCATTTGCTGTAGGCAAGCGTGTCATCAGAGAAGTGATTAGGGCTACATCCTAGAAAAACTTATAAAGACCTTGAAATTCATTCTGTCCATTGGGTAGCCATCAAAAGCTGCTAAAGGAGAGAAACTACATGAAAAGAACTGTGCAACAAAGGTAATTGGGGCAGGGGCGGGTGGCAAGATAGAGGTGGGGTGGGAAGTAGATTGTGACTCAGACAGCCGATTTTAAGGTGGTTATGGTGATTCCAGTGGGAATGTTGAGGTCTTTTGAACTGAGATCACAACTATGAAAAGGATTTAAGAACACATTTGAAGAAGATTAAAAATGGGAAAACAGGGAAGAGTATGTGCTATGATGACTCAGTTTTCTAGCTTTGGTTGATGATGGTTATGTAATTAACTGAAACAGAGAAATAAAGGAGAATAAATGATTGGGAGGGTGGAGGTGCAGGGGTGATGGATATGATTTTAGTTATATATAAGTAATGAGAACAAGCCATTTTAAATAAAAACTGACTTGCTTGGGTTGCCTAAGGGTGAAAGGGACCGTGAGATATTTGCTCTAGGCATACCGTAGTGCCCACTTATTGCCAACATGCTCCTTGCTTCTATCTCTTTTCTTGTTGACTGACTAGTGACTACTCTTTGTCATTTTCTATGCTTTTGTCTCACAGGGTTCTGTCTATCTGTCAACAATTTTCTTCCAATCCCAGTGAGTGAAAGGCCCAGAGAAAATGATTTAAGGGGAAAAAACTTACGCAACTACTACCAAGACTTTAGTCCATAAATAAGAATAATCAGGCTCTTGGTATAGTCAAGAGTTAAATATCATGTCTTTGCAAAAGGGTTTGACTTCTAAGATTAAAATTATCAAATGTCAAAGAGAAAATGTATAATTCTTTTTAAACCAGGGATTGTTAATAAAACATTTAAGTGTTGACTTACGTAAGTGCCACCCTGAGACAGAGATTAACACAGGGTTAACACAGGTAACATAGGTGCAATCGGTACAGCTAGAGTAGGACGCTGCCTATTCATTATAGTGTGAAAAAGTAACCAAAGGACTCCTATATATAACTATATAAAAATATATACTTATATATATTATTACATCTATAAAACACTGGTCCTCTCTTTAGGCAGTGAAAACATGATGTGGCAGGTGGCAGAGATAAAATTGTCCCTGCTAAGACATAAACAAAATGGGTTTTGGTATTGGTCGTATTAAGGACCCTGTGAACTTAAAAAGCTTAATTATTTCTTGAAGTCCATTATTTTATCTTCAAAATTAGCAAGATAGTAGCCATCTTGCTTTTATAACAAGGCTATTATAAATATTGGCTGAGATTATATGTAAAAATATTTTATATACTATACAGGGATAAACTTATGTAGAGGATTAATATTATTGAGCCAACATAGAAGTTGTCCATTAGAAGAAAAATATGCCATTTTAAAGAGATACTATCACTATTGTCTATGAGTTTAAATGAACAGATTAGCTAATAAGGCCAATGAATAATTTATATGGGGAAGTGGGTTAAAAATATTTAGCAGTGGACTAACATGAAAACATTTAGCTTCTGGGGGAAAAGGAAGCATTTTTAGAGTGAGAACAAGTTGCGTTGTATGAAATAGAGGTCACCAAATCAGGCTTTTCTTATAATTTTGCATAGGGCTATCCTGTTGAAACTAATATGCATTTAAAATCTGATATTTTAAGTTCTGAACACTAGCTGGATTAATGTATTTAATATTAAGGATGCGGTAACTAGGATTGTACATTCAGATAGTAACATAGGCAAATAGAGTGCTCTTTTCAAATAAGTCTTAGAATATCCCCCTTGAGTACCCCACTTCCCCCTTAAGACACACATACACACACATACATTGTTTCCATATACATTCTCCTGGAATGTAGCTTTTAATAAACTTCATTTAGATAATATTTATCTTAGATGTTTCATGATTCAGTTCAGGTATCATCTCCACTTTCTCAGACTCTGAATAAGTGAACTAATCTTCCTTTTTGTTTCTGTGTATAATTCGATCATCGTGCTGACTCTATTACATAGTTACAGATAACATTATACGTAACACATGTGGTATGTTTACATATTTTCCTCCCCCAAGAACTACAAGAGCTCTGAATTTAGGATCACATTGAATTCATCTCCGTTTTCTTTGGATCTGACACAGTGTTGGATATGTATAAATCAAATGCCAATAAGTGTTCATGAGACTGATTTAAAGTTCTTAGAGACTGGATGATGCAAAGAGAACTTCTCGGTGAACTCCCGAAAGATGTGGTGGTGGGTTAGCAGTAGTGGCAGCAGCAGCAGAGAAGACAGCTTTGCGTAGGAGAAAGTTTCTAGATATACATGAGATCCTAAAATTATGAGCTTTTGTTTTTTTCTCATCTATTTATTTATTTCGGGGGGTGAGATTCATGAATTCTTTACTTTGCTTATTCAATAAAACTATGCAACACTTGCTACATTCCAGACACTGTGTATAGCGGGGGAAGGGCAGGGGGAGATAAATCAGATATAGGATAGGTTTTCGAGACCCTTGAAGACTAGAGGTAAACAGAAGGTACACAACTAAATGCAAGGCTTAAAAGGAAAAATGAGCAGGATAGGGCAGAATGAAAGAGAGTGGCAGCTCTCAGTTCGCACTGCCCGTGTTCTAATCTTTGCTCTGTTACTAACGTTGTAGCCTTAAAAACATTACTTAAACTTTTCTGTGCCTCAATTTGGTTATCGGAAAAATGAAGATAATTGCTCTACATACGTTATTACCTTGTTGTAAACATGATGTGAGTTAGTTTCCAATAATAATATTTCTAGTCATTGCTATTTGGGGGTTTCTAAATTATTTTCTTATAGCAGTGGAACTACTGTGCCAATGAACATCAACATATTTACAGGCTTTTGATATGTATTACTAACTCATCTTTTAAAATTATTATAACAATTTATTTTAACAAAAACTGTTAAGGAATTTATTAGTTTTTTTGCGACCTTGCCAAAATTTGCCTTTTGCTAATTTAGATGCATAATAACATTCTGTACTTTAAAAAATTTTGTATAAATATAGTTGGTGTGATAAAATATTCTTTCTTACAACCCAATTCTATGTGTATTCCTCTTTGTGAATCGTTTGTGGTTTTATTTTCCTTGTTGGAAGAATGTAGACTGAACATAAAGAGATGATTCCAATAGCCTACTTGGCATTCCATTGTAGGTGTTGAGTATTTTCTTTTTTCAAAACAATTTCTTCCCATAGTTTTCATAGTTTCATAGTATTATGCTCTGCTGTGTTTTCTCTAATCTCTCTTGGCTACTCCTTCTGAGCTTTCTTTGCTAGCTCATATTGTGACTGGCTTATAAATATCAATGCTCTATGTTCTCCTCACAGATGAGAAAACATGTTTATGTACCATGTATATGCTGATGACTCTTGTGTTTATATTTCCAGTCCAGACTTTTATAGCCCCAGATTTATTTACTCCAAATCTTATAGGTCACAAAGGCAACCAGTTTCAACACGTCCTAAAATAAATCTTTCATCTCTCCCACATCCCAATCCTTGTTCTTTTATAAGGTTTAAAATCTCAAATGAATATTTCCACTACTCATGTTATACAAACCTGAAAATTTATGGTCATTTTGATATCTCCTTCATTCAAAACAATCACTGTCTTTTAAAATTTTTCCTTGTCTATATTAAATCTGTTCCGTTTTCTGTTTCTCTGATATCAGTCAAACTCAAGAAACTACCCTTGTCTGAACTACTGAAGTTGATTTAGGAGAGATCTCCTTGCACCTTACGTTATACCCACAATGATGCTTTTAACATGCAAATTTGACATGCAAATTTTACAGCTTACAACTGTTCATGATATCCTATTGGCATTAGAATTAATATTGCTGTCCTGAATACAGTCTTCAAAGCTCTGTGTTATCTGCCCTGCCTTCTCACGACTCTCACAGAGCACCCTACTCCAACAGCTCTCTGTCCAACTGTGTGAGCCTGTCATGCCCCTTCCCACCTCAGGATGTCAGCGCAAGCTGTTGCCTCTGCACCATTTCTCTTCAACTGGATAGTCCCTATTCTGTACTGGTCAGCTCTGAAGTCATTTACATAAGGAGGCCTCCCTTGAAGTCATGTCTAGACCCTGGGAGCTATACTTACTACAGCCTGAACTTCCCTTTTTGAGTTATTATAATCATAATTAAATATTTGATTAAGTAATTCATCAAATAATTGTTTCCTCCCATAGACTGTAAACTCAACAAGGGTAAGGCTAGTACAGAGAAGAAACTAATAAGTATTGATGATTTTAAAAAATACATCTTGAGCTTGTTACTTAACTTTTATAAATGTCACATATTTAGTTTTTAAAATGGCAATTTCTGTTTTGAGTACCTCACTGGGTTACTGTAAAGATTGTCTATGATAATATATATATAAAATCACTTGCTTACTTGACAATAATATATAAATGTTTCTCCAATCTTAGCCAAATAGACTATTTCCCCATGAAGTCTGTGAGATTCGAAATGTATACTTGAAGAATGTTTAATGTTTCAAGGCTTAAGTTAGACTTGAAGTAAGCTCTGTGGTTGCCCAACGTGTAAAACTGACTGCTAGTTAAACTTGCTCTTTCTCCCATTTTCTGGAGGCATCTGGCAATGTATCATTTTTAAACATCAGCTAACCTTGCTTGCCTCTGACTGCACAATAGCCTTCTCCTACGTTTAAAAAAATTAATGTGACAACCAAAGAGAAGATCTGCGTGCTTGCTGCCTGATAACCACTGTGTTTTAGAGAATTGCTATGACAAAGGTAAAGAACGTGTTTCCCTATTTAATATAAAACATTGATATAATTTATAACTCTCGATATATGGGGTTCTCAGAGACACATGGTCTAATTATAGAATGTCAAAGAAGCTCCTCAAAGGAAGCAACAGAGCCTTTCCTCCGACCTCTTTTGTTCTCTATATGGGGAGCAGATGAGCGTGGCGTTTAGAAGAGGAGGAAGTGGGAAGCCATTGTAAGTTTGCTTTGTTGGGTCAGCTGGATCTTACAAACTAAGTCAAGTTAGTTATGATTTAGTGAGCTCAATGACTGATGTGTCCACCAACAAACCCCAGGACCCTAAGAGATCATGCTCCCTCGGGGATGGGATAGTGTTATATACCAGCATCAGTAATACATGTAAGAGATAGAGAATAAATCAGGGGGCATTAATATTGAATATATTCAATATTAATCCAAAGGTAAAAGCTATGCTAAAGAGATAGAATAACAGATAAATAGAAAAGTATTCAAAGGAAAACATTTAATGCACATTTTATAAGTTAATCCATTTATTTTAACTTAACGTGCACCGAGTGCCCAGTACTTTCTAATCAAGACTGATTATATAGAAACAAAATTTAAAAATTTGGGGGAAGTAATTATTCTTTAAAATTACATAAGTTATTAATTATATATAGTAAAATACATTGTATATTAAAATAATGGTTGTTTTTCTATGTAATGAGTACAGTTCTACCTTTAAATATGGTGTAAACTCTCTTCTTTATGTGCATGTATCTGAGTTTGTGTATATGTGTGCATATTCTATCATTTATATATTTATACATCTTTACAGGAATATAGCAAATTATTTTAGATAATAACTTGCTTTAGAATTTAGAAATATCCCAACTCACTGGTCTACCAAATTCACTATATAGACATAAAATTAGATAAATGCTGAGAAAATGCTAATGACAACAAAAAAAAAACACTTTGGGAGGAAGATAATCTAAGTTGGTTTTCATTTTTTTTTTGTTGTTGGATCCTAATAATTTTTAGCAAATTTAAAAGATTCATACCAAGTCTCAAAAACTGAACTAAAAAGGCTACCATTTTGTGATTAGACTTTTCAGACTGATCTTATTATATTTTTGGATAATTTTAAAGAGACATGATTGTATTATGTTTTACTGTAACAAAATATTAAAAATTACATAATAAAATATGCTTAATTGAAAATATGTAATATAATTCAGTAAAGAAAAGATAGCTAAAATGAAACATGAAATGCCCCAAATTTTGAATTTTGTATATAAGAGTTGTATACAGAACAGAGGATACATGTGGGTAACATGACTTTGACATTTATTTATTTATTTTTTTTAGAGACAGAGTCTTGCTCAGTCACCCAGGCTGAAGGTAAATGGCATAATCATAGCTCACTGCAACCTGCAACTTCTGGGTTCAAGTGATCCTCCTGCCTTAGTATCCTGAGTAGCTGCGACTACAGACACGTGCCATATTGCCTGGCTAAATTTTTTGGTTTTTGTAGAGAAGGGGTCTCACTGTGTTGCTGAGGCTGGTCTCAAACTCCTGGCCTGAAATGATCCTCCTGCGTCATCCTCCCATAGTGCTGGGTTACAAGTATGAGCCAACCCGCCCAGCCACATTGACATTTAGAATGTCATATAGAATGACAATCCAGATAACTTAAAAATTTTACTGAGTAATTTTTAATCTTTATTTCCTGTTTGCCAAACTTATGCCAAAATTATCCAGTTTGATTGGATAATTGAAAATTCTGTGATTTGTGCTGATACCACATGTAAATTTCCTAGAGCATTTTGTAAATAGATATTGTGTTAATGATATTTTTATTAATTTATTTCCACATAGTATTTTAATTCTTTGTGTTGAATTGTTATGAGATCTCATAATTTTCCTTTGCTTTATCCCTATGAGTGTTGCTGAGTGGTTGGTTTTACTTTTGTAGTCACACATCATTGTAGAGGCATTATTACTCTATGAAATTGTATTTTACTTTTTCCTAATCAGTTGTATATTCTAGAATATTTATTATGTGGTAATTTAAAATAGTTGACATATATATCTCATAGATGTTACATATATACACCATATTGGATATTTATGCTCTATTATTTGCTTGTTTTACATTATAATTGGTCATTAACAATTTTATTATATAATTTATTGACAAAAGCCACAGAAAGAGCTAGAATTATGAAATATGTTTAATTATAATGCTCACATGTAATTATTATTTTTTAACTTCTGATTAGTTATCATGAAACATGCTTTGTCCTGGTGGTATTTTTAATTATTCATCTTCAGTTTATTAAATGCATAGCCTTTATTTTTCCATTCTTTTTATTTATTTCATCTCTTCACCTCTTCTTTCATTCTTAAGAGCTGAAATTTTACTTTTTTTCATTATTCTTTTTTTTCAGCATAGTAGTGAGTATGTCTCATCTTTTTTATGCATACATCTCCTAACTTTTTGCTGGGTTTTTGGTGATGTTCTGTCAGATTTTTTTTCCTTTCCTACAGCAGTGGATACATTGCCTGCAGATACACAATAATTGCTTGTAAAAAGCAGGACAATGCAAGGAGTCAGAATACAGATCTGAAAAAATAAAATGACAAGAGTTAAGCATTCCTATACACCGTGAGGAAGAGAGCTCATGATAACAGTAGTTTCCATGTTTCTGATTAAAGTTAAGCCACAGTTAACAAGAAGTCATCTTTACTGAGTATTCATGCCCTGATCCCCAAACAGTTCAGCATGTTTTAAAGAATTTCCGGATTTCTCATGCTGTAGTGTTGTGGTGAAGTAAGTATGTCAGACACTCTGAAAGTACAGTTAATTACTCCATTAGAATACCTATCTTTCTGATCCAGTGTCCTAAATTTTTGTTGCAATTCTGAAAGTAATAAATCTCAAGAGGCTAGTTTATATGCTATAACAGTCTAAAAAGGCTTAAGGGGCAATATGGCAATTGCAATTGGTGCTCATATAAAAATCAACTTCAGATTATACAAGCAATAATATTTTCATTTTAAATATTTTGTTTAATCAAATTCAAATTGAAATATATCTTTAGCATATGCTGAGTCAGGGTTGTGTGATCTGTCTTTAAGAGTTTCTTCTTACATTTAGAAAATTCCAATTTGACCTCAACACCCTCTCTGTATGGCCATTTATTCATTTACTTGTTATTAAATGATATTAGGTCATTATATATGAAATGTCCAATTTTGAATCAAAAGTGTAGTTTATTGTATCTCTAACAAGAAGCAGTATGATTAATCAAAGTATTCACCTAAACCATCGATACAGTTTTGCCGTCTTAACAGTAGCTTATTTATGCCAACAGTGAAGAAGCCTACAGAGCGAGTGGTGATGAAATAATGAAAGACATTTTCCACAATTTGTTGAGAATTGAATATATTTCCTTGCAAAAGGTGCTCCAAAGCTTGGAGGAAATGGTAGTCAGTTGTTTCAAGGCCTGGTGGATACAGTGGATGACAGAGAATTTCCAAGTCCAGTCTCTGTAGTTTGACCGTGTTGTTTATGCAACATGTGGTCGAGTGTCATCTTACAGGAGGATTGGCCTGTCTCTATTGACCAATCTTGAATGCTTAAACACAAGCATCCTCTTCATTTTGTTCAGTTGGTTGCAGTAGACATCCGCTGTAATCGATTGACCAGGTTTCATGAAGCTTCAGTGGATAATACCAACGCTGGACCACCAAACAGACATCATTAGCTTTTTTTGAGGACTATTCAGTTTTGGAATGTGTTTTTGGCACTTCATCTTTATCTAACCATTGTGCTGAAAGCTTGTGATTGTCAAAAAGAATCCATTTTTCATCACATGTAACAATACAGTGTAGAAATGGTTTTCCTTTATGTCATGGCAGCAAAGAAAGGCAAGCTTGGAGATGATTTCTCTTCTGATGATCATTTAATTCATGAGGTACCCATCTATCCAGCTTCTTTATCTTACCCATTTGTTTCAAATGGTCCAATATTGTTGGAATAGTAATGTCAAACCTTGATGCTAATTCATGCATAGGTTGAGATGGATTTGCTTCCCCTACAACTTTCAGCTCATCATTATCCATCTTGGTCTCAGGTCACCCACGTGGCTCATTTTTAAGGTTAAAATCACCAGAACAGAACTTCTCAAGCCATTGAAATACTGTGCATTCATTAGCCACATTCTTCTCAAACACTTTGTTGATATTTCGAGGTGTCTGTGCTGCATTGGTTCCATGACAGGACTCATTCAAAAACAGCATGATTTTTTGACTTATCCATGGTTTCATGAAAGTTGCTCTAAAAAAAATTCAAAAGATAGTCACAAGCCAAAACATAAGTTTGTAAGATGGAGGATGATGTACTTTCATGATAAAAATAAAACAAGAAGTATCAAAGTGAAATGTCAGAGATACTGTCAAATTTAGTGCTTAAAATATCAGATATTTCATACTTAATAACCTAAAATATAGAAACACCCTTGTTTTTTCATTTTATTTTTCAGTTCACATATGTTGTTTTGATTAGAATTCTACAAAAGACAAATAACGCATTTCTTAACATTTTCTGTGTGTTTAAAAAATTCTAAGTTTCGTTGTTTTATATTTTAATACTTTAGGAATCAGAATACGTTGCATTTTATAATCTTTTTAAAAAACATATGGCCAGAAGGATCTTAAGGATTTCTCTGCATTCTCATGTTCACTGCAGCATTATTTACAATAGCCAAGATATTGAAGCAACCCAGAAATTCATCAACAGATGAATAAAGAAAATTTGCTATGTACATATAATGGAGTATTATTTAACCTTAAAGAAAAGAAAATCCTGCCATTTGCAGTAAAATGGATGAAATTGGAGGATATCATGCTAAGTGAAATAAGCCAGTCACAGAAAGACAAATACTGCATGATTTCATTTATATAAGGTATCTAAAATAGTCAACCTCAAAAAACAGAAAACAGAATGGTAGAATGGTAATTGCCAGGGACTGGGTGTGGGGGAAAATGGCGAGTTATTCAATGGGCATAAAGTTTCAGTTGTGCAATATGAATGCCTTCTAGAATTCTGCTGTACAACATTGTGACTGTAGTTAACAATCCACTATTGTGCACTTAAAAAATGTGTCAAAGGCCGGGCGCGGTGGCTCACGCCTGTAATCCTAGCTCTCTGGGAGGCCGAGGTGGGCGGATCGTTCTGAGCTTGGGAGTTCGAGACCAGCCTGAGCAAGAGCGAGACCTCATCTCTACCAAAAATAGAAAGAAATTAA
>CAUYSK010108160.1:0-56111 GCA_963575035.1 Avahi laniger
GTGGTGGTGGTGGCGGTGGTGATGGTGGTGGTGGTGGTGGTGATGGTGATGATGGCGGTGGTGATGGCGGTGGTGATGGTGGTGGTGATGGTGGTGGTGGTGGTGGTGGTGGTGGTGGTGGTGATGGTGATGATGGCGGTGGTGATGGCGGTGGTGATGGTGGTGGTGATGGTGGTGGTGGCGGTGATGATGGCGGTGGTGATGGTGGTGGTGATGGTGGTGGTGGTGGTGATGATGGCGGTGGTGATGTGTGATGGCGGTGGTGATGATCATTATGGTGTGGTGGTAATGCCAGTGATTATCACGTTCATGGGAGCAAGAGCTTATATACAACCTACACCTGTATAGTTCCCTGAATGTTGGGGTCGGGCCTGAGCTGTGTAAAGCTGGGCAGCTTTCTGACTTTCATTCACTTGAACTTGTACGTAATGATTTGAATCCGTTTTTGAGTGACCTTGATACACGCCCAAAGTAAACTTCTACACCAAGAATATAGTTTTATAGTTGTGAATTAGGAATAGTCTTATACACTATCGTTTCTGCCTCTAACTGCCATCAGAAATAATGTGTAAGCCAACTTCTAAGTCAGCGTCACCACATGCAAATGTCCCCAAAAGTTAGTTTACAGCCATGAATTTGTTGTGCCTGTCAGAAAGAGACATACCCGCCTAGGTGAGCTTTCGTACCAGGATCGCTGGAGAGTTGCACGTTACATTCTTTTTTTTTTTTTTCTTCTTTCCAGTAATAGTAAGTCCTCATTTAACATCAGTAGGTTCTCGGAAACTTCAACATTAAGCAAAACGACATATAACAAAACCAATTTTTTTTCTCATCAATGTTACCGCAAAACAATGTCAAAGGCAACTCAGTTGCTTAAAATCAAAGTTTCAGAGAACCTATCGATGACATTAAGTTAAGACTTACTGTATAACTTTTTTCCAAAGAGTTAAGAAAGAAAGAACATGAGAAAAACCCGAAATAATACATATGTGGTGTAGATTCATGTGTTAGAACCAGGAGGCCCTGAACTCAGTCGTCCTGTGGAATCAGGCAGTTCCATATTTCTTTGCCTTGCAGTTCACTTGGGGGGTTTGTAGATGAAATGAGCTTTGGTGGAAATAGTTGATGTGCACTTCACATCTTGTACTCAAGTAAAATATTCCTATTTCAGACAGTTTTTTTCTGAATGCGTTAGTAACTGTTAATATAAACTTTTTCTTATTATATAACTTTATCTCTGTTCCTCTCTGTTTATGAAAGGATGCTCATTTTGTCCCCGCCTTGGTGTTTGGGGGTCTGGAGGCCATCCCTGAGGTCAGACCTTCCCAGAGGAGATAAGTTACCGCAGGTGTGTCTCAGGGCATTTCGCGAAGCCAGCTTAGCGTGACTCACGGCTTCGATTCTGCTGAACTCCGTCACTGTTATTAAAAAGATGGTTCTGCGCTGATTAGAAGCTGGGATCTAAATTCAACATCAGCACAAACATTTCTTTTCAGTGGATCAAAGCTCATTTCTAATCATTAAAAGCTGATCCTGAAAATTAGCTGGAACTTTATTCAAGCGCAATACATTTTGGTTAGATGTACACTGTAATCTGTTAAAGGGGAAAAAATAATTTCAGGGTCAGCAATTTCAAATGAAACACAAGGAGATAACACAGTATCCAGAAGAATTGGCATTGATAAATTATTGCCTCTAAAGAATATTAGTTAGCAAACGGAAGCTGGACTTCACAATCACAAATTAAATGGTGCTTCTTCCAGTCACAAGTAAATGCCAGTTGGCGTGGCTGCTCTAAGCAGGTCCGTAGCACGTAACATAACACTGTGCGTGCCACAGTAAGACTTCAAATTATCTTCGATTTGTAAAATGTTGTGAGTTGAAGAAATGATGCATTGTGACAAGATAGTAGTTTTCTCTGTATATGTTCCAAGCTATAAACTGTTCCCAGCCTCTAATTTGCCATTGTCACTCCTGGCCATTTATTCTATGGAAACAATTAAAATGAATGAGAGAAAAAAATCACCTTCCTGTTGAAGATGCTCACTGTAGTATTTTTAGTAGACTTTATTTTCTAGAAAAACTTTAGATTTATAGAAAGATTGAGGAGGGAGCACAGATAATTCCCATACGCTTCCCTCCCACACGGTTCCCATGTTGTTTGCATCTTTCATTGGAAAGATGATTGGAAAGATTTCTGACAATCAGTGAACCAATACTGACACATTATTACTGACGAAAGTCCATATATTATTTGGATTTCGAAGTTTTTGCCTAACGCCCTCTTTCTGTTCTGGGACCCATATCGCAGTTAGTAGCCACGTCTCCTTACGCTCCTCTGGGCTGGGACGTTTTCTCAGACTTTCCTTATTTTTGATGACTTTGACAGTTTTGAGGAGTGCCAGTCAGGCATATTATAGGATCCCCTCGACTGGAATTTGATGTTTTTCTCAGGATTAGTCTTGGGTTGTGAGGTTTGGGGAAGAAGGGCACTGGTAAAGTGCCCCATGCATGATATCACGTCAAGGGTATGTACCGTCGGTGTGATTTGTGGCTGCTGGTGTGGACCTCGGTCACCTGGCTTCAGGTAGTGCTTGTCGGGTTTCTGCACTGTGGAGTTATTCTGCCCCTCCTCACCCCATTCTGCACTTTTGGAAGGAAGTCACTACGCGCTTAAGGAGTGGGGAGTTTACTCCTTAAGGGTAGAGTATCTTATTTGGAATTCTTCTTTGGGGGAGATTTGTCTCTTCTCCCTCATTTATTAAATTATTCCATCATTTGCTTATATCTGTATGAGCTCATGGATATTTAATGTGTGCTTTAGGCTGTGGTCTGATACTGCTTTCTTTCGTTGCTCAAATCATTCTCTCCGTGGCCACTAGGAGCTCTTTCTTTCCTTTGGTGCCTATGCCCATTTGAAACGCCTCTGTCAGTGTGGATTTTCTTTTGTTTATTTCAGCACTTCTTTACTTTCTGGCACAAGATGCTCCAAGCCCATGTCGTATCTTTCCTGCCGTGGTCCTAGAATCAGCCATTTCTTCGAGGAGCTCTGGTCCCTTTCACTGGGAATGTCGATAAAAACCAAGATCCTGGGGCAAGGTGCGCTTGCTGCGGCCAGGGTTTCGTGCCTTCTGGGCGCTCTCAGCAGACAGTGAAGAAAGATCTATGTGTGCACTAAGCTGTGCACACACGCATATTCATAAATATTCTGATATGGAGCCGTCTGTATCTGTATTAGATTGCAGGATTCTTACTCGCATAAAATTGGAAGTAATAGTTTAACATAAGGATATCATGTACTACCTCCACGACATAACTGTTAAAAGGGACAGTTTGGAAAACTATGGTGACACAACACCTTACATTAAAAAGTAGTAGAGGTCTATATTGGAGTTATACTTACCAGGTGATAATTATATATGTGTACACATAAGAATTTTAAAGGAAAAGTGGAAAGAGATTAGCCATGGTTTATTCTCGATATTGAACTAATGTGAAATTAACTTTGCTTCTGCAATAAATGCTAGTCTTCTACTTCTTCCAATTAAGGAGTTCTTGCTGAAACCTGAGTGAAGTTGGTATATTTAATTTTAAATGAAAGAAATGAGACGTTTTTTATTATTTTGCTGTGTCGGCACTGCAGTGCTTCTCCAGGCCCTGCCTAGTTAATGATGACCTTGTGTAATCATTCGTAATAACCAGGGAGCATGCTACAAAGTTACGAAGTTAGGGCCAAAGCAGTTTTATGGGAAGAAATCTGTTACTGTTTAAAGGACTGTGTTTCCATAATAGCAGGAAGAGTCTACAGCTTAGAATTCTTCTATTGTTTTTCCACTCTGACCTTTGCACTCGATTGACTAAATAGATACCATGTATCTTATGGTTTCCATGATTTCTCAAGCCACAGATCAGGACACTGTTGGGAATTTCCAGAGAAGTCCTTAAATGGAAAAGGTAAAAATATTTCTAGTAGACATTTCACCAGTCTTCTCAGGTTCAGATGACCACATATAAGGGGAACATGATTGACTGAATAACCCTAAAGTGTATCACTTCACCCGCTGTAGTTATCGGAACTCAGCTACAAAGATGGCAGATCAAATGCTTCAAGAAGGGCGGTTTGCCATTGTGGAGGCTGGTGGTCCAGTGATCACAGCCCCTCAATTACAGCCCTTCGTGAGAGCACAAGCAGCAGTCATTAAATAATTATGCCTTTGATTAGTTGCTTGAACTGGTCATTGCCTTTGAAATACGATAACACAATTTGAAGTTTTATTAAAAAATAATTTTTTTGGAATTGCTAAAAGATTTTGTGTTTTAGAAAAAAAAAATTCAAAAAGAGCCTTCAGTATATTCTGTTGGAGTGAGAAGAAAAAAAAAGGAAAGGGGGAAAAAAGAAAAGATGACTGTTTCCCATTATCACTCATTTCTGTCTGAGGACGGCTAAGGTGGTCCCAGAGCACCAGCCCCCTCCTCCCAGCGTCACCAGCATCTGCCTGCCACCCGCTTCACAGGGCAGGACACCGGTCCTCAGAGCCGGGTCTGAGCAGGGGCAGGAGTCAGGGGACCTGCGGCCACTCCCAGGCACTGCTCCTGCGCGGCACAGGCAATTATGTGACCACAATTGAACAAATCTCAGTAAGGGTGCTTTTTACACACATCATTCAGCTTGGAAAAACTGGTTTGAACCTCATCTTCTTCTTCAGTGGGAATTTGGTTTGCTCTGTGTGTGTGTTTTAATTTCGAATGCCGAGAATTCAGTCCTGCATCGTGAAGTGGTTAGAGCACATAGAACACCGCACAGCTGAGCGACCAGACCTGGAGAAGGCAGTGCTCCTCCTGGGGCGGGGACCTGGGGATCGAAGTCCCCGTCAGTTTGTGTCCCCACACTGTCTTCATGCACCCAGAAGAGAGTGAAGCCAGAAGGACGGGGAGCCCCGATTTTAATGCCCTGGTAAGCCATCCTCCAAGAAAGGCTTCTCTTCTCAGAAGGAACAAGCGCTCTGTGAAAACAGGGAGAGAATTTCCGTTACCCACCGATGTGTTTCTAATCTCCATCTGAGGAGGCACCGAACTAAAAATCTACATTATAAATTTGTCGTGGAGATGTACGGTCTAGTTTACCTTACTTACTGTAATCCCTGTGAAAAGTTACACGCTCGATGTTGTACTGAAACACCCTGTTGATGTGGGGTGTGCTTGAACCCTTGGTCTCCAACTCAGTATGTTTCTAGGCCAAAAGGAAAACCAACTTTCTACCTAATTGGAACTTCTGGTTTTATTGCACATCCTGAAGGTTTTGCTTTGTTTTTATTTTCACTGTTTTCTGGGGTTAATGGTATTTCCTACGTGCGTCTACATTAGCCCACTGTGTAGAAGCCCTTGGCGATTTTCAAATCGTAAGACCTCTAAGAAGCCACCAATGTGGAAATTGTATGTGCTGTAAAAAAAAAAGCCATAATGGGTTATTGGAAATTAGATTAAAATTTTATAATTAAAGGTTGATTACTTATGTCATGGGTTTTATTTAGTTAGGTATTGTACCTTCTGTGTTCTGTGGCTTCAGATGACAAAAGAGTACTACTGATCTTGCTAGCAACTGGTAACGACAAAGTTATTTTGCTTCCTGAACATATGTCCTATATATTTGCTTGGCCTCGGGTTTTGTTTAATCCCTTCAAAGGCCCTTTGAGCCGACGTTTCAACATGACTACTTCTCTGTGAGGTGGCCTCTAGGAGGCGGCCGTGATGTCAAGCCCCTTCACAGCTAAAGTAGGGAGTTCACATACTGGAAGAATCTTCTGGGTTGCATCTTATGGAAAAAAAAATCCACTGCCTTTTTGTAAGAGAACAGAACATTTACACAGTCTTGTTGAGCAAATGAACGTTCAAATGGCCAGCACAAAAGAAATCCCCAATCTCTAACCTCACAATGAAATCGCCATGGACAAAAGATCATGGGATGCCAGGCACACTGAACTGGAAGTGACACAAAACCACAGCGGAATCCGCTCGTGCCTGCCGAGGTTCCTGGACGAGGATCTTTGTATAAAGGGTCCTGGTACCACCGTCAGCCCGAAACACTCTGCGGAGCAAAGGCGCTCCCCTCCGCACGAGTGGCATTTATACTGATGGCATCCTTAAAAATAAATGGATGCACGTCTGATGTGGACAGGGAGTCATGCCATCTGACAGGGATATCGTTTGGCTTTTCTTAAGAGGTACAAGTGTACACTCCCTCGTATGAATGGAGAAGGTCATTTGTTTCATTCGGAGACAAGACACTGTTAGAAATGAGTGGCACACTCCTCCAACCCAGCCCCTTCCTCCATGCAGGTGAAAAGATCCTGTTAGTGCTCGTAATTGATTCTGAGGGCTGCGGCGTGCCTCATTTAGCCAGCCCCGTTCGGCTCACGCCGAGATGTAATTCATGCACACTCGAACGTCGTGCGTGGCTGACGAGCCTTGGACACACAGCCTCACGGCTGCGTCATTTTTTAATCAGCTATCTGAAGAATATTTATCTAATCAACAAAGAGTGCTGTCAGAAGGAGACCAGAGGTGACATTAATAAGTCTGCGGTTTCCTAGTACGATGATGGAGGAAGAGTTTGGGATAAAACCCTGCTCGTTTGAGCATGCCCACAGACGAAGGAGTATTTTTATTCCGCTTATAAAGAGCTGGTCAGAAGAGTCTCCTGTTGGAAATCTGCTGTCTGTGATTAGCTTTTAGGCATTCACATGTTATCATGAAATAATTTCTTTTTTGTTTTGTTTAGAGAAACAAATGAACAGAAATTTTTCTTTAAAAATTTAAGTCCTTCGTGGTTGCTGTCGCTTCCAGAGATAAGAAAATGTGTAATAGTTGGGAGTTGTTGACTCCGAATGATTCCAGCTACTCTAAGTTAGCGGAAAGTCACAGAGTGCACATTTTCTTTCCCCCTGTGTCGCTTCAGAATGGTCACTCCTGCCTGTTAGTGGTTATGAGGAGTGGGCCATGTTATGCTGTACCCGACTTGGTCATCCAGACACAAAATTTGCTGTTTATAACTGTCAGACACCTTAAAGAAATGTTCTGAGAATTAAAGCTTCTATCAGCCTTTCTTCTTTCAATGCACGAGTCCGATGTGTGGCATTTTAGACCTGCCTGGGCTGGGTGACTTCCGCGCCATGCGCAGCCTGATGACCTACTAACGTCGACGATAAATAAGTAAACGTGGACAACACACTTGTCCATGCTAGTATTTTGGCACCAGAAGGCACCACAGTAATCTCTCTCTGTAATTCAAAGACTTCCTTATAAATTCAATTTACTAACACCTGCAGTGTTCATAAGCAGGGGGGGCTCTGTTAATTTTAAGGAAAATTAACAATATCATTGTTCTTTAACATTACAGAGTGGTAAACTTTTTGTCTTCTTGGAGTTTGGGGGTGAGTCTGCATTGTCTTAACCTGAGTTTTACAAAGTTTTGATCCTTTCAATTCTTAGAAAATACATTGCAACCAGCACAATGATGAGTTTTCTATCCCTATTTCAAATTCTCCACCATCTTCTGTTTCCTGGTACCACCTCTCGCTACGACATTCCTCCATAGCACGCTTGTCTTGAGCCTGACTTCACAGTTCACGTTTCGGCACCACTGTGGGGACGGCGCTCTCCTGCTGATGGCCTCCCCTCCAAGCTCAGTGACTCTTCTGCCAACCCCGATCGGAGTTCAGAAAGTACCATTTAATTTGCAGGCCAAAGTGAGAAGAGATCAGTCTCAGCATCTGCACTCGAGCTGACAATTGTTTGTGCCAGACCTGAAATCATACGTCATGGGATTCTATGTCCAGTGAGGTTTGCATTTACGATGGAGACGGTGAGACACCTTGCCATCTAAGTAGCTAGATGAGGCACTGTGAAAACCTGTTTACAGAAGAGACCTTTGCTCATGCAGTAAGCAAAATGCGGAATGGAAAACACTAATGGCATGCTCATACCCTCCTGCCTTTTTATTCAATAATAGGTGAAATTCTGATATTAAAATAATGGTTTTGTGAGAAATAACATTAATGACAAAATCAAAATGTTTAGCCTGCGTTTAAAAGGAAGAAACTGTACTCCCGAAAGTAAAACAAAACAAAACACCTAAAAATTTTAACTAAAGATCCCCTAGAAAATTTAGTCTTTTGAGCTAGTCCCCGTGAGGTCCTCAGGAATCCCTTCCTAGTCCAGAGGCCTGAGACCAGAGGGACACTGCCAAGGCGGACAATGGTCGACACAAAGCATCGAGTTGGAGCACTCCGGGTTCCGTTCGACACGAGGTCTCCGCATCCCCTGCAAGTGAATCCAGGCAGCAGCATCAGACCCAGCGTGAGATGTTATTGATGATAATATGGTTGTATTTTCTCATTGAGAAGCTTCTAAACAAGGAGACTTAGAGCAATCAATGCCCCAGGAGATGGATGCATGTATCAGGGCCTTGGTATCAGCCAGAAAACATCCATTTGTTTAAGAGGAAGAAAAGGCATGGCATTTTACACATTAAAATTGATTATTTCATCAATAGGTTAATAGAAAACCAGGCTGCAGGTTCACTTCCTGCTTGTGCATCCCTATGGTAATGGGATACCCGGGTATGAAAAATGCAAGGCACAGAGCAGGTGGGAAAGAGGTTTTCTGCATCCCTTCCGGAGGGGGCCCAGCCTCCATCATGCCTATTTATATGGAAATGTTTTAGAAAGAGGTAAGTTTTACGCTGAGGAGTGCAGCCCTTAGCTTCTATCTGGAACTTGGGAAATACGGACCAAGACGCCAGAGCTTCAGCTGTTGAAAAATTAAGCACGTGATTAATTCTACAAATACGTCTTTGTACCTGGGGAACCTGGTAAATATCCACCAAACATTTCTAAAGTAAACGTTTGAAAACCGTGACCAGTTTGGTTTCCTTCATTTCTAATGCACAATTTTGTACTGGTACGTACCCAGAGAACCCTTTCCCAGGTTTGGTGTTACCTGGGACAGATGCTTAGGTAGGACTTGTTTAGGTAGTTAAGAGCCCTCGAAGATAAGGGGAACTTTTCCACCATGAAAAATTAAATGTAGACCCATGTGCTATAGAAGAAGGGCCTATTACCAGCCTTAGACGCCTGCTAGTTTAGAGATGACATTTCTTATTTTGAGACAGAGTCTCCCTCCATCGCCCCAGGGAGAGTGCAGTGGCATCATCTTAGCTCACTGCAACCTCCAACTCCTGGGCTCAAGCGATCCTCCTGCCTCGATCTCCCAAGTAGCTGGGACTACAGGTGCACACCACGAGCCTGGCTAATTTTTCTATTTTTAATAGAGACGGAGTCTCAGTCTTGGTCAGGCTAGTCTCAAATAGAGATTACATTTCTTACTAAAATTATTTGTTGATTTTCACACTGTAAAGTAATTGTTAGGTGTTTAGTGGTTACAACAACTTATCATTTCAAGAGAAGCTAAATTACAGCTAGTTTTTATTCTTGCGATTAATATAAAGTTTGTATCTCAAATATGCAGTGCTAGATTTCAGGATTGTATTTGTCCTTAAAGGTTCAGATTTCTCACATGTATTTTATGTTGCCAAAAAAGAAATCCGGTTTTCACAGAAGCACCTGTGATTCACTTCTGCAGCAAAACTCATCATGAGGACCTGCTCATCTCACTGGGTCATTTGTGGCCCGGAACTTGGTGCACACGCAGAGCCTACAAGCAGGGCCCAAACTGTACTGCTTGAGATTATTTCAGCCCTAACCCTACAGCAGGCAGGAGTGAACCTGTCATAAGTGAGGACGGTGTTGGCGTTAGAGAGCTGACCGTTCGCCAGGTCACACCTTGGGTGCCAGAGGGTGAGCCTGGCTTCCTGCTTGTGAGCTTCAGCCCCGCCTGTGGAAGCGCGAAGGCTGCCTGTCCCTAGGGGGGCGCTGCTCACCTGCGCTGGACGGGCGGTTATCCCAACGGAGCCTGATGGAAGCTTGGACTAGTTTCCCTTCCTGGCTGTGGAAGTTGAGAGAGACAGATGGTCCCGTGCGGCCTCTTCAGGAACGTGAATGGCTGTGACCATCACGAGACATGTTGCTGTGTGTGCCTGCGTGGCGGGCTTGTCCCTCCGGCCCTTTGATCTGGGGCTGTGTCTTTAGCTACATGTGCCTGATGACTGGCCCACACGGGCCACCTGCTTAACTCTTCCATTTTTATAAAGTGTCTCCTACAAGTGACGAGAATGCCTCAGGTGGACCTCTTCTCTGCCACAGGAGTCAGCGTTCCTGAGTTGATGGTTGGGGGGGCCGTGCGGAGGGGCGTGGTGGAGAATGTGTCCCTGGGGGGGCGTGTCTGGGAGGGTGGGGGTCCCATCTCTGACCCAGCCAGTCACTGCACACAGCATGGGTGTTGGGCCTGCTGTGCCCATGTTAAATTGGTTCTTCTCTGCTGTGGGTGACCTGGTATTTGTCCTTTTTGCTGAGAGCTTCAGGGGGCATTGACTTTTTGGGTTCCTAGGAGCTCCGTTCAGAGCCTGCAACATGCCCGGGTATGAAAGAGAACAGACTCTGCCCTCCGAGACAGCAAAATGGTACTAGGGCTTTGCTGCTGTAGGTTACCGCCCAGATCAAAATCTGAGGAAAACAGCTTCTATTTTTGATAGCTCTTGGTTTTAAAGGCCTGCCCTCTACATCATACAGACATGAACTCTGCTGATAACCAGGTCCCTTTTGATTTGACATGCTCCTAATATTTTGCCAAATCTAAGGGCTTACGGCTGCTGGCGTCATAGCCCCTTCCCAGGTGCTGCCAAGCCCTGAGGCAAAGGCCAATTTCTGCACCGTTCAGTGGCCCCATGTCAGACCAGCAGGGCGAAGGGTACGGGATGCATGGACTTCTTTGCCTGAGCATATCTTTGTGCAAAACTAATGACAGTGGCGTGCCTCCGCCCTCCCTGCGCTCCTCCGTGTTCACAGTGGGGCCTAGAGGGCCAAGGCCAGGGGTCCTGGGGGGCCTACCCGCTTCACCAAGACGGATGGCTCGGAGGGGAGTTCAGTGCTACTTTGACATTTCTTTTCTCCCCTTTTCATTTGTTTTCTTTTCCTTTTTGTTTTCTCTCTTTTTCCCCCTCTCCCCTTTCTGCTCTCGGGATGCAGCCAAACGCAAAGCATGGAAACTAAACCGTGTTGGTAGCCTGCGAAATATATACAGCAGCAGCAGCACCAACACCGAAGGTAACGCCTACACCTGCACCGCCCCGGCCTCCTTCCTCTCCCATGCAGACGTGGAAATGCGATGCCCAAGCCGCATGCTCCCTTATTGTGTTTGCAGAGTCATTCCTGTGGTCTTTTCATCTTTTTGTTTGTGTGTTTTATTTTACCATTCATGTTCCTTTCAGCTTACTTAAATTTTGACCTTTCCCTTCAGTCGTAGAGTAGTGATGTTGAAATTACTTCAGAAACCTATTTTCTCCTCTTTTTTCTTTTCCTTTATACACGTGGGCACTCAGTGTAATATTTCCCAAGTTATTACAGTTTTTAAAAGTGTTAGTATCAGGTGTAATGATCTGTAGCCAAATACAATAGTGTGCCGTGACATTTAAGTAACAGTCTTAATTTGTTTTGTGGAAGCATTCTCCATAATGCTCTCTGCAGCTCTAATCCAGAGGCAAGCAGGCCCGGGCCATTTGCATGGGCTGCTACTGCTTGTAAATTCAGTATATTGTTGTGTTTCTAAAGGTCGTCTGGTGCCAAAGTTCACAAATTGACTTGCGTTGCTTTTTTCACCGAAGACAGCCGTCATTGCTTTCGTATAATAGCAGATTGAATTTTTCCCCCACCTTCATTTGAACAACACAATTATAAATTGCCTTTTTTTTTTATGATTACAAATGTCAAGGGTCAGAATTATTTTGATGCCAGGCAAGGGAAAACCACCACCATCAGCCCAAGCATAGGGAAGGCAGGCTGGCGTGTAATACGTGCAATGCAAAATAGGTCACAATCCAGCAATCTTGGTATAATAGGGGGAAATTTTTTTTCACTTAAGTGCAAGCCAAATGGGTCAAGTAATCGCAAGCTCGTGCCCTAACACTAATTGACTTATTTGGGGATGATTATAACTGTAATATTTTTCTTAATGTCACTGTTTTCTGGGCTGTTGATTTTAGCGATTGCCAAGCGATGGCATTAAATCTCTTGTAAATTTTAAATTGCACGCTATTTCTGTAAACAAGTCCCTGTTCACATCCCGGTCATTAACCTTTGTTGATTTATATCACCACCCTCTTTTTCTTCCTTTCACAATTATTCCTGTCTTCCTGCTGAAAGCCCTGCTCTCAGCCTGAGGAAAAAACAAAATGAATCCAAAAAACAAATCTACATTTTCACTATGGCTTATTAAAAAGCCATTTTTTAATCATAATATTTTGCATTCCTCAAGAGGAAATTGTTGTCTGTTAAGGTGCCACCGGAGCTTGACCTCTTCTTTCAAAGCACTCAAGAAATACCAAACTCAAGAGAGAAAAGAATCGAATTTAAGAAATGGTCACATCGTGTTTTGTTGCATTTTAAAGGCTATTAATATACTCTTTCACTATTTTTTAAATGTTTTTCAGCTTAGGGTGCATATCATTTCTCTTCCCTTATCAAGTATGTTTTTATCAAATATGTTTTTCTTTTGTATGCATGGAGGTTTCGTCACAACAAATTCCTTTATTGACTTCCAGCCTTTAAAAAAAAAAAAAGACATGCAGTCTGGTTTGAAATGCAGTTGTATACAAAACTGGGGGACGGTAAGGAGGCATACACGTTGGTTCCCTAAGCTTGAGGGTGCACAGCTCCCACCTGAGACCTGCCAGGCTGTCCTGGAGTCGCTGGTGGGTAACATAGGACCCGATAGTGGCCAGTGAGGATTCGCGAAGCGCAAACTTCTCGGCCTTAACTAAGCAGGTCACGCACAGCACTGCTCCGCCCAGGGCCTCCGGGCGGCGTGATGCTCCCCTCCGAAATCTTCACATGCTGGAGAGTGTTGCAAACTGGGGGCACCCCAGGCGGTTGTCAGTAGGTACCAAGGGCAGTCCCGGGACATCGGAGTGAATAATGACGGCACAGCCAGTTCTCCTCACGTTTTCTTTCGTTTTTCTCAGTCATAGTAAGTTTCTGTTCAGTGTTCAGTTACATGTATGAATGTCCAATTAAGTGACATGATCATTCTTCATTTACTTTGGGTTTAAGATTAATATCTGTACGCTCACAATCTCATTTCATAAGGCTTTTAATACTATATTGTGGAATTCATATAATTGTAGAAAATAAATTATCAAAATGCCTTTCTGATTTACAGCTTTTTATGTATGATGTTACCACATATTCACTGTCTATACAATGACCCTTTTTGAAAATTTGTGTCCTGATCATTCTAACTCGTGTTTTAACATGAGGTGTTGAATGTCACGCTAAACGTACCCATCCCCAAATGGAGTTTTGTTTAAAGTGGTCCACTTTAGTGATTTGTTCAGAGGTACCAAAAAAAACCAAGGTTGACACCGGAGTTCCCTGTGGGTGGAGCTGAGCCCGAGCTTTATAGGGGAAAGCCACCCCGTAGGAGCGGGGCGTGCGGCTCAGCCATCCTGGGAGCCCCCAGAGACTCAGGTTTGTGGGAATCGGACAGGGCCGAGACTTGAGCCCGAGGATCTCTCTCTGAAGCCTGTTTTCTTCTGAACCTGCTCTCTCTGGCCCCCAGACCACATTATGTCAGTAATCCTCGCCGTACCTGCCAGGTAGGTGCTGTGCTACCAAGGGGGGAGTTGGCGTTCCGATAAATGAGGCGACTCTCTGCAGAACAAGCCGGCATACTGTGGAGACGGGACCTGTGCTCGGATCTCTTGGTTGAAACAAGCAAAAATATTTTATCTTCTTTTGTCTGTCCGTTAGGGCTGATCATCTCTGACACCGCGATGGAGACTTACTATGTATATATGGCACTAAGTTTTAAACCTTTGTTGCTTCTTAATTATTAAACTCCCTCTCAGTGTTGGTGAAATGTAATTTCCTTCAACAAGAATGCAACTGTAACTTCTCCGTCTCGGAAGCCTGTCGCCGATGTGGTCCTTCCATTAGCGGCTGCTTCCCAACCCAAGGGGGGAAAATCTACATATCTGGTGACTGAGACTAGGCTTGAGAATGTTGAACGGTAAAGTAAATTTTTGTTTGAGAAAGAACAAAGAGAACTGTGTAGGAGAAGGGCGGCCAGCCGAGTGCCTGAGCACGACTGAGAACTGCCGTGAGTGGCGCAGTGGGTGGGCTTCCCCCAGGGTGTCGAGGCTGTCTCTGTTCCGCAGAAGAACAGTACTTCCAGGACACGCGATAAAGGATAAACAGGTAAAGGAGAGAGGTGTTGGGGGACAAAGGGGCATGTCTTGGGGTGCCAGGCCCACCCACGTTATATGAGCTGTACTGCCCACTCACAGCAAAATAAATACTTAGGACGGGGCCACTTCACACAGTAAATGACGCTTGGACCCAGTATTAGCCAGAGTCAGGATTGGCCCAAAGTCCCAGTTTGACCTTGCTGTTCTGCTCTGTCAATAAAGGTCCATTTCTGAGGATTTAGAACCTGCCCCAGACACAGGCCCATGAAACGCTGCTTTGGGGACATCCCCGCGCCACAGTGGGCCCATGATAGGATCAGGTCTGTTCACCGTACGGTCCAGACTTTCTTTGAGCAGACTTGAGCAGAGCAGGCCTAACTCGTGGACCGTTCCCGCCACCATCCACTGTTCTTGGTCACAGTTCCGAGACTCACAACTTGTTCAGAGTTAAGTTAAACAAACTGTGCACGTGTGCCCAACAGCTCACGTCTAAGGACGAGCTTGCTGAGGGTGAGCGGGGAGGCATGTCTTCTCGTTCATGACTCCTGGGTCCCTGCCATGACACGTCATCGCTGGTGCTGGGTCCGGGTCGAGCGGAGAGGGTAAGGGTGCACACGTGCCCTGCCCTCGCGGCGCTCACAGAGATTCTAATGCAGACTGAGGGCGGAGAGCTCCGGAAGAGGCCCTGGGAGCTTTGTTCATTTGATGTAGGGGTTCAGGAAGGGCTTCGTGGCCTCTGGGAGTTGACAGTAGCCGTGGTGACCGCAGCTCAGTGCTGAGCAGTTTCCTGCATCCTGGCTTGCAGCTCCCCAGCAACCCTGGAGGAGGAGGTCTCCTCCGTTTTATAAAAGAGGAAACTGAGGCTGGGAGAAGAGCGATGGTGAGCCCCGGGAATACTCATGGAGAGATGGGACAGCAGCCTGAGCCTGGGCGGTGCTCAGTAGAGAGCGACAGCAGCCTCAGGCTGGAGCGAGGCCAGCAGAGGAGACACCATCATCGCTGGCAGAGGAAGAAGGCTGCCCTGCCCTGGGATGTGGGACCAGTCATGCTGGCTTTTTCCTGAAGGCTTCACTGCAGTGTCTGAATTGGGCCCTCCGCAAAGGCCCCAGCTGTCTCCCAAGGCCCCGTGAACCTGTCGGACCGTGCAGGGCCCCACCATCTGAAGCTGCCTTCCAGAACCTTGGCAGTGACCATTTTTCAGGCTCAGACGAGGTTCCGTTTCACTCTGAATCATTTCAAATACTTTGAGACATTTACTCTTATTTGCAAGAGGTGGCGTGGACGGTGGTTTTGAGCCCAGACTCCTGAGCCAGATGGCCTTGAGTCCGAGTCACCACTTTGTAGCTCTAACCGTGGCTTCTTGACGTGTCCTCTCTGCACCTCAGTTTCCCCACCAGCAGACTGGAATGACGACACCTCCTGCACAGGGTCACGGTGAGGGCTCAGCCAGCTAACATCCATAGAGCCACGTGCCACGGTGCCCACGGGAAACCACTCACCCCGTCGGTGCTCGCCCAGGCGCCCACAGATTCCCGTCACTCAAAGAAAATTCAAAGGCTCGAGCCTCATTTTCATTACGAGAAGCAGAGATCTCTCAGGAAATGTTGGCCCTGGAAGCGTAAGAGAGAATTTAAAAATCAAACTTACTCTTTCTCCCAGATTTTTAAACCTACCCTTCCACTTGTTGCCACGCTCGAAAGAACCGTCAGTGGTGGAAATCCGGCTGACAGGCAAGCTTCGGGGACAGCCCCGCCACTTCCCCGCCGTAGGATCCAGTCCTGGGTCTGTCCTTCCTCCATTTACTTTCCTTCTCTAACATGGAGACAGTAAAAATCTACCTGGAAGGATAACTGAAGAAGAAATGAAGTGAAGCCCGTGCAGCCCTTCCCACGGCGCGGGGCGCATGGCGGGGCTGACCGGGGCGGTGGCCATTAAATCTCTGCGCAGACGTATTTGACAGAAAAGTGACTCACAGGCTCCACAGAGAATGTCCATGGGACGGTTTGGTGGTGTCAGTACGGGGCAGAACAGGCCAAAGCAGGCACTCCTAAATGGTGAACGGCACAGATTAAGAAGTCATGCAGATAAATTCAAATTTGGAAAACCTCTTCGTGGGAAATAAGTCATGAATCCACATTTTGGGGAAAGAAGCGAGATTGCCTGACTTGAGATCACCTGAGTGCTGGGCAGCACCTGGGAGAGGGAAACACCTGTTGGTGGTGAAAGGCGCCACCGAAGGCCCCTGTGGACCTGGGTGGCCGGGCCTTCCTACGTCCACACTGGGCCCTGGGCCTGCCTGGCATGGTGGTGCTCATTTATTTCTGTAATTGGGAGCCCGAGGGGACTTTTGAGAAGTGAAGACCATGTCAGAATGAGGAACAAATGGTAAATACAGAGCACGCTGCTTAGTAACTAGATAAATTATGACACATGCCTCTGGTTTTTCTTTCTCTTTCTAAACCAAACACTTGGGCCAGGAACTTTCACAGGGCGTCTGGGACGCCAGCAAGCGCGAGGGACAACGTTCACGCTTGTCTTCTTCATCCCAAAATATTTTCCATTTGGGGTCGGTCTGGCAACTAATTTTTCTTAGGAGCTTTGTTTTCGACACTTTCCTTGATTTAAGAAATGCATGGCGCCCTGCAGTGGGCGCTGGGCTGCTGCCCCAGCTCTTTGTAATGTGTTTAGGAGATAAAAACCTTTGTGTTTCAATGAGAACCTTCCTGCGGCAATATTTAGCAGTGAACATTCCTAACTTTTTGATTTCCCTCTGGGAATTTGCTTCTTCCCAGAATTAATCATGTTCTTGTCCTAAATGAAGCCACAGTGCAACACCTCTGTTGGGCTCCCTTGCTCAGACAAAAAGATATTCACCAACTTCAGAGTTTCCGAAAATACCTGAGACCCGTGAACTGCATGCGTTTATGATGATCTTTTCTTTTTGTTTAAAATTAGTAACTTCTCAAGCATGTTGGGGTGTTTTTGTATGTATAATTTTTCCCATAGTCCTTGATTCTGCACAAGCCTGGGCCAGCAGGCTTTCTTTCTCATCAATCTTTTCCTACACAAATGGAAGAAAAATGGAAAATAAAACCTGACTTATTTTAGTGGGTTTTCACTGACATCTTAAATGTGGTTTTCATAATTGGGTAAAATATCTAAAGCACATGGCTATTTCATATGTGCTTTTAAAGCAGAAATATCGAAGTGTTTTACAAAGTGGCCGGGGCTCTGTATGACACTGCCTGACGCAATCTCATGGGGCACAGGTCGTGGTAGACCCATAGACCCCACAGAGTAGCCCGTGCATTCCGTCTCGGCTTCCAGCTCTGATAAATTGATCGTGACTACCTCGAGAATGGTGTTAAGGGGGATTCTGAGACTGCCAGTTAGGAATGTCTTTCCTTGCAAAAGAAGGAGACGCAGCATCCTGGTCATCCCTGGTCCAGCCCGCTGCCTGCCCTGCAGGTAAAGCTGAGATCAGAAAGATGGAATGGCCTGCTCATGGGCTCCAGGCGGTAGATGGCAGAGCAGGAAGTAGGTTCCAGGAGAGAGAAGTCCAAAAGTGGGAGCCCCAGTTCAGAGAGAAACCGGGAAAAACCCATTGCTAACACTCACTTGCTAATTGGGGGCGGGGCAGGGGGAAGGCAGTTTGGCCAAAGGTAAGAGTCTGTTAAGGTGTTTCCTGAAATAAAAGTCCTGATTCTTACACAACGGAAGTCAGGAGCAGAGAGGATGGTCATTTTCCCTGTGCGCCTTTGCTGTTTTATTGTCCGATCATTTTTCGGTGGTGCCGTCTGGAAGCCACGGGGCTTCGGGGACCCCACACTCCTGTCAACAGAGTCTGCAGTGAACGTGCCCCGCGCTGAACATTGTCATCTCTGCACAGTTCCAGTACCGCATTTCATTTTCATCCTTGTTTGTCATGAACTGTGTCAGGAAGGACACTTAGTCCTGTGCATAGAACAGTGGCTGGGCGTTAGGGGCTGCATTCCATGCTGGAGGGGACCCTGGGAGAATCACCTCTCTCTCCAGGACTCAGACTCTTCCAGGCAGTGAAGAACCTGGAGCAGGCGACCTCTGCATCCTTGCGAGCCTTTCTCAATGCAGAGAGACCGGATCTCGGTGACATCATACTTGTCACACCTGCACCCACAGACATTTGAGCCATTCTGCATCTTAGTTTGGGACTAAGACCTATATCCTGTCCCCTCCCCGAGATATGTATGTCCCTCTGTCCCCCTCTCCTCCTCTCACCCACGCCCCCAGGTGCATCCTTGCCAGGTGTCTCCTGTTGGAGACAACTTCCAAATGTAAAAACGCTTTCTGCTGCTTTTTGCCCTTTAACCCTTTGTCTGCTGGGATTCTGCAAAAATAATTGATGACTGATTGGCCCATTAACCTTTAAGGAAAAAAAAAAGTTTGACAGCCCGGACTTGTGTAATGAGGAGGGATTCCTTGTGAAATCAGTCTGATGGCTGAGTTGCTTGCCCCTGAGGAGGCAAAATTAGCCCCAGGGGGCCTCGTCTGCATAGAAACTGGACGCAATTAGTGTAATATCCGGTGTTATTAATGTCGTTTGGAGTAATTGGGCAGGTTGGTTTCGACAGGTTCATGGTGCTAAAATACTATTATAGTGGACCTTTCCACAGCTAACCGTTAAACACAGAAAACTGTTTAAATCCCTGTGAGCCCAATCACAAAACTTTATTAAACAGCTAAGCCCTGGAATGTCACGCTGTGAAACAACACGTCGCCTGTTACTTCGGGCTTTGGGGTGTGGTGGCGCCTTGATTTTTCATGAGCCAGGGATTGATTTTCCTCTGTGTGTATGTGTGTGTGTGTGTGTATCTGAAACTAAGAACACACTTTTAATATCCACAGGAATTTCTACAGCCTGAGTCCTGTTTTTACAGAATGAATTAAATATAATCCACTACAATTGTCACTAATGTAGGTTTGTGTTAGCGAAATGCCACCAGTTGAAGTGAGGCCCAGGCGTGCGTGGTACGTACTGTCTGTTCAAGCACTCGCTCCACACGTTTTAAACGAGAGTGACAGTGAAGAATAACGCTCAGCTCTGTCTCTCTGACTGATGGGCCCCACGCTGCCAATTACTGTTTTTATCATTTTTTATCTAGTTGCTGATAACTAAAATATCATCAGAGTGTCACTTCATAATGTGCTGCAGTCCTCTGGGCCATCAGTGATTTGAATAAGGCTCTGTCATCTGGTAAAAATTCTTCTTTGAACATTAGGAGGAGCATGTTAATGTTCTCCCCACAGAGGAAGGGAAAACATTTGGGCCCAGAAATCTATCCAGTGTTTATTTAATGAGTGGGCGCAGTCACTGCCACATACAGAAGTGTAAACACGGGTTAAATGTATAGATTTACTAGGTATCGACCTAAGAAGGTGACCAGAGCAGCACCCAGGAGATACCCACGAGGTTAGGTTTTCTTCACTGGACTAGTCAGGACTGGGTTCGGTAGGGACAGGAACCCAATTTACAGGGGTCTGGGTGAGAAGGGGAGAACAGGTTGTCTCACGGAGCCAACTGCAGGACACCTGCCCCCAGGGACCTGGCACTTCCTTTCCTGGCTCCGCCGTGCTGGTCGGCAGCATCCTTACCTGTCCACGGGTTTTCCTTCCTGTGGTGTGGGCAAAGCCACCTGCGCTGGTGGGCCACATCCTGGCAGGTCCCAAATAAGAGGGGAAGGGGCTCTGTGGCCCAACTCAGAAGTGAAACCTGGAGAAAGACATGTGGATCACGTGTCCCCTACCAGATCTGGAAAGAGCCGGAGCATCGCATACGCGGATTGGCCCGGCGTAGATGGGACCATCCCTGCCCCCATGCTGACCAGTCACTGGCCAGAGAGCCATACTCCCCGGCACACGGCACCTGGAATGTCCCCAGCTCATGACCACACCTGTGCTCTGGGCCCCCCAGTGTTCCCCAGGCTGGCCTGAGCGGGTGGCCTGACAGCAGTTAGAAGTAGGATGCCAGTGACTAGCAGGTTAGGGATTTCTGGGAAAATTGCTTTTAAAAGACCCAACATTGTTCTCACGTGAGAGTCGGGGAAAGTAACAGGAACGCCATCCCCGAGCAGACCTCCTTTTTAAAGGTTCGTTTGGTTTTAGGACATGGAGGAAGAATGCTGCTTGCCACTTTAAAATAAAAAAATAATTAGAGGAGATGATACCTGCCAAGTTCTGGCCTTGTTCTGACACAGAATGGGGACCCAGTGGTGTTCTGTGTGCGTATTGTGCCATGCAGTGGATTTGTTGCAAAGAAGCAAATCACTCCTCCGTGGAAGTCCAAATACGCTGGCTCTGTAATCCTTGTGCTTGGGTTTTTAATCTCGGAGGCAGAGAAAACTGATATGACAGGTAGAATTCAGTTCTGAAAGTCTAACCTGGGTATTCACGTACTCTCCTCCCTCAAAGAAAAAAAAAACCCCAGAGAGACACTGTCCTGGAAAGCATGTGGCCCTGGCGTAGCTGGACGCCACTTGGCGACGTTGGTGCAGAGTGATCGCAGTTAGGCTCTGTGCTTGGCTTTAATCCTTACTCGGGAAGCGAGTCCCAGCTGTCCAGCCCCTTGTTGTAGATTTAAGGGCCTGAAATCCAAAAACAGGCTGAGGGAGCACCCCTGCCCGGGCCTGCCTCTGCACCAAGTGCGCAGGGCTCGATCTCCCCTCCTCCCTGTCCCGCCACGGGGGACTGCCACGCTCCCTGCGGGCGGCACGGGGGCTTGCACTGCAGTTCTGCCCCAGACCCCCTTCAGCACGGACAACCTCCCCCGGGCTGCTGCCTCTTGACTGGGAGCTGTTGCGGGACCCTGCGTGGACCAGACAGGGTTGTTCTCTGCCTCTCTGGGGCTGGGCTGAACCATTCAGTTTTTAACAGAACAAAAAATTCCAAAAGAACAGCTCTTCAGTGTTTCGCTACATAGTCAGCTGCTGCTCAGACTGAAAAGTTTGGCGTTCAGACCTGTCCTGTGACCACAGGGCCTTTGTGCATGCTTCATATACATCCCAGACAGCACACACAATGATCAGTGGGCACAGAACTTGCTCTTGTACCACCGTCACCACAGGGGTTGGTCCTGTTGGTTTTGATTCCTGTCTTCATTTGTTTCTTTGTTATTTCTGTAATTTTGTACCTTTCTGGGTTTAGAGTAATCTCACAGGAATTCTCCTTGAAAAAGAAAGTGGTCTCAAATGAGTGGAGTGGCGGGGGTTTGCGAAGTTGGCTCTTAACTGGGATATGAAACTTAGTTGTGCTTTCCAGGGTCACTGGGCTCCCTTTCCCAGTCCAACCTGGTGTCCGTGAGCTTCGTCACAGGTGTGTCCTGTCTGTCTGCTCTTTACTCCGTTGGGACTTACTGACATTTCACTATAATTGGCCAGTTCAGCCAGGGTTTCATTGTCCAGAAGACGAGGCCCGAACCTGCTTGGGTCACTCTCAGACCCTTTGGTTAACCCATCCCCTCAAAACGCAGGGTGGGGTCTCTCTGCCACCTGTTGTGAGTAGCTGCAGACAGAGTGGTCCTTTATGTCATTATATTCACAGGTCTTTGTATCTCTCCTTCTCTGCCTCACAGATGGAGAGAAGTATATGTCCTACTTAAATGTGATTTTTGTTTGCTAGTGTACAGAAATGCAATTAATATTTCCATATTAGTCTTAGATTTAGTCCATTTACTAACTACTGTTATTTATTTTTAACAATTTCTAGATTATTTATTACTTTGTCTTACTACCCTGGCTAGCAGCATTGAAAGAAGGCAGTTATAATAAGTATTCCTGTGTTAAGCACCCTGCAACTGCATGTTCAAAGGAATGCTTCTAACGGTGTACCCTTAAGAATGATGGTACTATGGGGTTTAGGGATAGATCCCTCCTTGCCCAGGATAAGGGAGTTCCCATCTATTCCTAGTTGACCAAGAGGTTTTAATCATGTTTCTTTTCTTTATTATTGTTTTCCCTCTTCTGGGTGGGAAATTGCACACTCTACTTGTTTTCTTGTAGAGATTAGGGTATTCCTAACGTTAGTTCTTATGTCCCCAGGAAACAGAACAAGGCCTGTTGGTCATCTGAACTCCAGCGGCACCTCCACCCTCACGTTCTCTAGCTTTTTGTACCTTCCTTGTGTTGGACGTCATTATTAGAAGTCTTAGTTAATATGATATTTCTTTAGGTTTATCTATATGTTTAGCAGCTCATTTGCCCACCAACCCTGCTCTCTCAAACCTTCCCTCTAGGATCTTCCTGAAGTGTGAAGTGTAGTAGCTCCTCCAGTGAAGGTCTGTTAGTAATAAGCACTTTCGATTCTTTTGCATGAAAATATCTTTGTTCCACTCTTTTTTTTTTGAAAGACAGTTTTTTCCTGGATCTCAATTCTGGCTGATGTTATTTTCTCTTACAGATATTATTCTCCTGCCTTACGGCTCTGGTTGTTACTCTTAATGTGTCTGTCATCTCTACTGATACTTGTTTTAATGCAATCTGTCTTTTTTTGCTGGCTATTAAGATTCTCTGTCTTTGTCTTCGGTTTTCCATAGTTTTATAAACTTTGGGTGTGGTTTTCTTTGTTGTAATCTTTCTGGGTAAAGAATGCACTTCCCACATTTATAACCCCGTGTCTTTCAGCAGTCAGGTAAAATTCTCCCTGTGCTGTCGGGAAGTTAGACGTATGTTGTACCTTCCAGCTCTTCTGCACATGGCAGCGTTTCTCTCTCTCCTCACCGGCCCTCCTTGTCGCTTCTTCCGATCTCTCCATGCCCATCTGACAGCTCACCAGTTCTGTGCTCAGCTCCTCTTCTAACCCATCCATGGTGGGTTTTGATTTGTTTTTTAAACAACTATAATTTATATTTCTAAAGGACCTACCTTTTTCCCAATCGGCCTGGTCACTTTCAATGGTCTCCTGTTGCTTGAAAATTTAGATTACATTTTCTGTTTTTAAAAACATTTCATACACAGTTATTTTAAATTCTATATTGGTACTACTTTGGACCTAAATCTGTTGTCCTGTTCCCTGTGTGTTGGGTGGTCTCTGGCTTCGAGTTCACGTGTGGTTGGTCTTTGTCCGTGGGAAGCCTTTCGTTAGAGAAGATACCAGGAACGGGGGAGCGGGGCAGCTCTGCACACCTGGGGCCCCTCTGGCCTCTTCTCCAGGACTGCTGGGTGCAGGACTCCTAGCCTATGCTTCCCATCTTATCGTGACCTTATTCTTCGTGCCGCCGAAGGTATTTGCCCCTTGGAGTAGCCCTCACTGGTGCAAGTGTGTAGCACTTAGGGCTCACAGTTCTAATTTAAACTCATGGATTTGGTTTTGGGAGGGAGAAGAAGGGTGGGCTTGAGGCTTGGAGATTATTGCCCACTGTGGATGCCATACTGTGGTACAGTCAGGCTGGAAGGGAAACTGGGCCCGGAGGACACTGGAAGTGCTGGAGTGCTGGTGAGGGAATGACAGCACCGACTTGTTACACGGAAAACTCAGAGAGTGTCAGGGCTGGGCCAAAGCCAGTGGAACAGTCAGGCAAGGGCTGAAAGCAGAAGGAAGTAGAGAGAGTGGTACGGATTGAGGATGTTGCTAAGCAGTGTTGTGACCCATCAGATGGCAGTAGGAAGAGGGAGAGGGTGGAATCCAGATGATTTTGAGATTTTATGATGAGAAAATGCATTGTAACCATTGACAGAAATAGAGAACCCAAAGAATAACATTTAAAAATCATAGCAAATCTGTTTTATGCCTATTAAGTTTGACCTGAAGACAAAATATTTGAGGAATATCCATAGACATTTTAAAATCCAAAAATGGATGTTTGGATTGGAGTTGCAGATTTGAGAATTGTACACATCTGTTGGGAGTGACCGTCTAAGCTTGGGAAGTAAATGAAGCTCTAAGAAGAGGTGAGAGATTGGGAGGACCATGAACTGAACTGAACTTGGAGGCTGCCCTCCCTGAAGGCTGCGTGAAGAGGAGCAGGGAGGGGGAAAGGCAGCAGCGATGAGAAAGCTGGAAAGGGAACTGTAGCTGAGCCGAGTGAGCAGGTGGCAGGTGCCGCAGCCCCCTCCTTGCCCTCAGGCAGACGTTGCTAACTGATCCTCATTCTCCTGGACCTGGAGCTGGCCTGCGAATCCTGCATAGGAGCCCCTGCAGCTGCTCACAGCTGCCCCGGGGACAAAGGAGTTGCGAACTGCCTTGTGGCACTTCCGCAGGACCTCAGAGAGGAAAGAGCCCAGCCGGTCATCTCTGAGATGCTGAATTCCCACGCGTCTCCCTCTGAAAGGGCCACGTGACAAGGGCTTGAAACCTGCAGGTGAGCAGAGCCCAAAAGTTCCACCTGCGGATAGTTGTGAGGGGGCAGAATCTTCCACCTGTGGAGTCTCCACCCTTTTTTCTGTCCAGGGTTGACCCCCCAGGGCTCCCAGAACAGGTGTCATCCCTCTGCTGGCAGACAGAGCTCACGTGGCTCTGGCGAGTGCTCCCTGGCACTGCTCTCCCTTGGTGCCCGCCGACCTCCTCCCCCTCATCGTCAGTGACACTGTGGCCATCACTTCCGTTGAGAGCCCCGCATTGGGCTTGCTGTGCACTGCGGCTGTCCAGCCTTTTCACGTTTGTAGCTGGTAATGAAAATCTCCCCCAACCTCACTTGCCACTGGGGTCCAAAAGGAGAAATTTCAACCATGTGTGATGTGTTTCACCAACTGAATTGTAATCCCAGCTCTGAGGTCCTTCTCTTTAGACCCAGGAGAGGAAACCCTAGTTTAACTGCTCTCCTCCCAAAATTCCCTCCTCTCAAGATTTGGTAAGCAGACTTTGTGTCTTTATCCAAGTCATTGATTAGAATGTGGAACAAGGCAAGACAGAGGTGAAAGTTCTGTGCTGTGCCTCTCACTACAACCTCCTTCTGGTGCCTGGTACCCTCTGGAAGGAAACTTCAGTGAGTCGTGGATCCATGTAACTCCACTCACATCCCTCTCATTCGCCCTGACAAATGCCTTGCTCACTTCAGGTGAGAATTCAAGGTGACTGAGCAGCTCAGAAGACCAAGAAGGGGGCCGGGCGCGATGTCTCATGCCTGTAATCCTAACACTCTGGGAGGCCAAGGCGGGAGGATTGTCAAGGTCAGGAGTTCAAGACCAGCCTGAGCAAGAGCAAGACACAGTCTCCACTAAAAAATAGAAAGAAATTAGCTGGACAACTAAAAATATATAGAAAAAAATTAGCCGGGCATGGTGGCACATGCCTGTAGTCCCAGCTACTCGGGAGACTGAGGCAGAAGGATCGCTTGAGCCCAGGAGTCTGAGGTTGCTGTGAGCTAGGCTGATGCCACGGCACTCTAGCCCGGGCAAGAGAGTGAGACTCTGTCTCAAAAAAAAAGGAAGAAGACCAAGAGGGGAAGAGTTGCAAGACAGTGGTGATCATCAGCGTCAGACCAGTGAGGAAGAAAACTGAGCAAAAGCCACAGGCCCCAGCTGGTCGCTCCTCTGTCATCTCACAAAGTGAGGTTTCAATAGGCTGGATAGTGGGGCAGGTATCCAAGGAGAGTGGTGGAGAGCTGCATGCACCAGTGCACGCCACTGCTCTGCAGGCCGTGCCAATGATAGGTGAAGACAGAGGAGACCTCTCAAGGATGGAGTGAGGCCAGGAAGTCTGTAGAAGGGACCATCAAGTTTGGAACAGAGTGGGAAGTCATTGCCCCATCCAGGTCCCCAGGAAGGTGTGTGGGGACCAGGCAGAGGCCACAGAGAGATACAGGGGAAGAAAGGAATCAGGAACTGAAAGGAGAGACAGAAATGTATTGACACGGAAGTTACTAGAAAAGGGAATTTGTGTCAAGTATAAGGAGAAGCCCGATGGTGGGATAGACTTTGAGTTGCATGGTGAAGCTGTAGAGTAGCTATTATAGGGTTATCCACTTGCAAAAAATGGATTCCTGTGAGCACTTAAATATATTTGTTCCACGAAGTAGATTTGGCATGTGTAGGTAAATTGTGTTTATCTAATTAATAGGGTAAAGCGAAACTGTACTTCGGCAATTTAATTTGAAAGTTTTGTCTTTGTGTGAAATGCTGAGAGTATCACAGTGGAAGATGCCCAGTAACAGCTACTGCATTGGAAGGAGGCAAAAAATGCAGATGTTCCCATGGCACTTTTCAGATCTCCATTGTTGTGTTCACCACTCTGTGTTCAGTCATCCGCGTGTACGTGCGTGCCTGCCCGCCCCTACCACGCAGAGGCATTCAGGGAGCACGGACTGTCTCCTGCATGCTGGAACCCCTTCCACCCTGCCCGAGCCCGTGCCCTTGCAGAGCACATGCAGCTCTTCCCCTTTAGTTCCAAGAGTGTAGCTCGTGACTGGCCAGATGTTCGAACAGGAAGGTTCTATGGTGGACCAGTGGTGCAGAAATTTAACTGGGAAGCTAATGGTTGTAATTTTTTTTACTAGAATGTTCAATAAATCCTGATCAGAGGGAGCTTTCACATGTGCATTTGAATTTCACAGATTTTGAAAAGCGTGAGGCTGTTCAGTAGATCTCCTGATGAAAAAGTGCCACATTCTACCCACGAATTACTGAGTTTTCCTTATGGTCTGACTGTGAATTGGGTAGTCCTTTCCTACCTCACCTGCCAGTTCACTAGGATAGTTCTGCATAAAATACATGAATCGGGGCACTGTCTTACAAGAATCCATGCGAAAAAGGTTGTAATTCATAGGATTAGGACATAAAAGCCCGTGGATCAAGAAGGCGACCTTTTAAACCACAGGTGCAGTGGCTCAGCCCGTAACTGCAAGGTGTAATTGTAGGTCAGCCGTGGGGAGACCTATGTGAAAGTCACAGGGACTGTTTTTTTTGTGAAAAGCCCAACAAGTCCCCGACTGTCCAAGGGCATTACTGGGGTGGGGGAGGGGCCTGCGGACACCACCCACCCCCACCTTCCTTTCCGCAGCAGGTGGAGGTTTGCTTCTGCTTAAATACAGGAATCGTTTGTTCTCTAAACTCAAGAGCTCAATAGGTTGCAGTAAAATTCCTGATAAATCTTCACTTTCTGACCTCTTATCCCCACTCTCCAGAATCAGGAAGCAGGGAGGTTCAGCGCACGCAGAGCTCACACACCTGCAGGCGCGCCGAGCACGCGCTCCAAAGGCTCCTCTCGCGGTCCGTGGGGCGCGCCTGGTCAGCCCCTTCCAGGGATTCGGCCTCAGTACAGACACCGGAGGGAGGGCTAACCAGACAGCCCAGGGCTTCAGGGCAGCCTAGCCTGCCCCCGCACTTGCGTCACAGAACGTTCCCGCAGCCCCCGAAGAGCCCTCGCGCAGTGGCTATGCATCTAGGCCTGGGGGAGGCGGTGGAGGCCGTGGACCCTCTTGGCGGAGATGACATTTTCAGTCTCGGAGGAGAGACCAAAGGCTTTGCGAATGAGTGTGCCATCTGCCTACCTTGTGGGCACTGTTCAGAGCAGGTTCCATAGGTTTAGATCCAACTCACCAGGCAGTTAAATTCCAAAGCAGCCGCAAGGCTTACTTGACATGAAACACAATGCACTCAGTCCTCCGTATCCATGGCTCCACATCTTCAAGTTTAACCAACTGTGGATCTAAAATATTCAAAAAAATTTTTACATAACAATATAATAATAATAAAAGTACCCCAAAATGTAGCATAATAGCTATTGACATAACAATCACATTGTATTATGTATTATAAGTAGAGATGATTTCAAGTGTACAGAAAGATGGACGTAGGTCATATGCAAATGCCACACCATTATAGCAGGGACTTGAGCATCTGTGAATTTGGTATCTGGGGAGGTCCTGCAATCAATCCTTCCTGAAAACTGGTGGTTGGCTGGACCATTGCTCTCAGAATACGTTAAGATTCCACAGGAAAGCGGCATGGCCTGTGTCTGCAGTGGTTGTTTACGGAAACAGTACATTAAGAAGGACGTGAGCATCCGTTCCCGGGCATTGGGCTTGCCAGCGTCAGTGGGATTGGGTGGACGGGGTGTCTCTCAGCCACAGGCTGGGAGGACTATGTGTCTAGCGGGACTAAAGGGAATGAGCAGAGGATGGTGGGAGAGGGTTGCGGCTGCCTTGGAGGCAGGAGGCAGGAGATGGGACGAGCAAGCGTCCTGGCGTCCGAGGCTACAGAGCACATGTCGAGTAAGGTCCTCCAGAGAGCCGGCCTAGGGCAGGGGCATGTGGCACGTGGAAGCCGGACTGGGGGCTGAGCCTGGAAGGTCAGAGGTTAGTGCTGTGGACAGGAGCCAGAGGGTGACTGCAGATGACTGAGATCATAAGTAAATGGAGGGGGGGGGGTGATTATCATCAGTAACAGTTGTTCGACAGGTGATGCCAACGAGTTCACAGGCCAGTGCTTAGAAACTGCTAATCCAATGAGATGCATCTAGAATCCAGCTTAAGATGTCTCAAAGGTGATCTGTGACTGGCTATGCTTTTTGTAAGTGGCAGGGGCTGGGAGTGGAGACAGGAATGGAGGACGAAGCCCGACATACATTTACGGTGTATCTTCCTCGGACCTCGCCCCATGTCGACATGAGTTACACACTTTGTTTATCTAGCAGGAAAACACTATGAAGTAGGTGCCTTTTCCTCCATCTTATGGGTGAGGAACACGAGCCTCAGAGTCGAGGGTCTTGTCCAAAGACTCAGACGTGGCAAGTGGTGCCACAGGATGTAAACCCAAGTCCCTCTCTTCCCGTTCCAGACAGTGGACCCCCAGCAGCTGCCAAGTGCAGGGCCCGCAAATCTCCGTCGAGGCCTTCTGAGTCTCCTGGGATCCCCTGCCCTCTCTCCATGTGGAAGTGGTGGGAATCAAAGGTTTCCTACTGTAACAGGTCCTCCGCCGTAAAAAACAGAGACCTTCCGGCATCCTCTCTGCCACGGCGCATCTGTGGACCTGCATACGGGCACTACGGAAATCAGAGCTGCATCCCGAGATGAGCAGTGCTAACTTACTCTTCATCCCACAGATAAGCATGGGCAGCTCTAAGTCACAAAGTTATTTTTCTGAGTTGCTTTGTCTGTGGCCAACACAGAGACACTGACACCACATGTTGATTGTCATTTTCCCTTGGTCCCTGAGCATTGACTGAAACCTGGCTAAGCCATGGTGGCTTCAGGAACGTAGGGAGGAGTGTGGATTCAGATCTCTGCTGCCGTAGTCGTCCGGTCCTGTGTGCTGCCAGCCCCGTGCAGGTGTGATTGAACCCAAGGGCACATTCACGACAGGACCGGCAGAGGGGCCAGTGTCTCAACAGAGCTAAACTCTTCATCCCCACCACTCTGTTTCAGAACAAGAAGAAAACTTTGAGTTTATCATCGTGTCCCTCACTGGCCAGACATGGCACTTCGAAGCCACCACCTACGAAGAGCGGGACGCGTGGGTCCAGGCCATCGAGAGCCAGATCCTAGCCAGCCTGCAGTCCTGCGAGAGCAGCAAGAACAAGGTGAGCCCCCACAGGTCGTGCGAGGGGAGTGGGGACCCAAGTGACACCTCTGGAGGGGAAAGTACATGACGTGGGAATGAACGAGAAGACCCAGCTGTTCTTTGTGAGAGAAAGCGCGGTAATTGGAAAGATGCACAATGCTTTGTGTCCACGTGCATCACGCCTCGTACGTGTCTCCTAGCTTGACCGTGTTTCCGCGGCACGATAGCCAACGTTAAATCTTTACTCAGTATTAGATCTCACTCAGCTCGTCCCAGGTAGAAAGCACTGACCTTTTGCTGCAGATGATGGAATCTTTTGGAGTTCTGTGTCGTATGTGTCCACATTTATTTTTGTACTGGACAGAATACACTCAGGAAAGAGATTAAGACTTAAAGGAAGCACTCTCACAAACAGTTCTCATCAATGCCCCAAATTCAAATCCATGCCACGTTGGAAAACCTGCTCTTGACGGACACTTAGATGAAAAGGAGATGCACGTGTATGAGCATACAGGGAGTTTGGGAAAGATAAAACTTCCATTTTCTAAACTACCCACAAAGCCTAGTATGTTTTACTCAATAATTAGAGGTATTAATAATTCTTTTGCAGTTGTTTAGCCAGAAAAAAAAAAATTTTAACCTGCATTTTCTAGGCTACTGCCCAGTGATACTCCTTATACAAAAGTCATTTCTGCCCTCAAGGATTCCTTCAATTTTATTATTTAATGCTTACATGTTTTTAATCCCTTTGCTGGGACAGTTTAGACTTTTGGAGAACATTTTGAGTTTTGCAACTAGAAATCAGGGAAGGATGTTGCCCACCAACCTGAAATTTCATTTGTCACCATTTAAAGAAATTTCTGCCAATGATTTATGTTCAGCCTTGTCATTAAGAAGGGAGTCTGTCTTTCAGAAAGATAGAGTGTCTTATTTTATTACCCTCTTTAACCAGGGTAAACCAGACCACAGTCATTATTGTTTTAATGTAATTTGCTTCCCTTTTTAAAAGATGTTTTATACCCAAGGTGGGGGAACCGCTGCCTTTCATTCCGAGTACCCTGGCTTTACAGGGTCACATCCCCAACGCAGCCAGGGCATGGCTCCCGAGGTGAGCACAGGGCCCTTTCTGGGCTCCCCATCGATGGGAACCAACAACATGTGCCTGTCATCAAAGCAGGGACCTCACTTCTGAACGGGGGTGAGGGCCACGTGTGGCTGCATAGACTATGGGAAACCACAGTCTCTCACATCAGACTGAATCGATGCCACCTGGGCCTGCTAAGGATGACCTGGGACGGCTTCAGACTTACCCACTCCTTACCCTTGCCGGGCTCTTCCTAGCTCCGGTCTCAGCTGATACAAACACTGGCCTTCGAATGCCACCCCTTGGCTCTCACTTGATAAGCGTGTGACGAGATGCTGCTTCTCCTGGGACACCTGGTCACCCTGGGCACCTGCTGATAGGTGTGAGGGCATAAAGCATGTAAAGACCGTCCGCCAGGAGTGGCAGGAGAGCCGAACACGGGCTCAGTTGAGGGCCAGCTCAACGGTATTTCAGCTGCCCGTGGATAATTCAGAATTGATAGCAGGTGTAGACCTAGATAGAGAAACCAACTAACCAGCCAACCGCAGAAGTTACACAAGTACACAGAGCAGAGATGGAGCAGACAGACATATCCCTCTGTGTGTGCGTGTGTGTGTGTGTGTGTGTGTGTGTGTGTGTACACACAAGTGCACTCCAGACCAATATACATTGTCAAACATACTTTGAATACTTGGGTATCTAACTAAAGGAAATTAAAACCCAATAATGCATGATGCTAAGTAGATAGTCGTGATTAATAAATGTGCTACCATGTAGTAAATAATAAATTGTTTTACATCAAATAATTTGATGAGATGGTTCAGTTTATGAATAATTCTGACATAAAAATCAAGCTTATTCTAAGTGTCCTCTGAAATTGATCAAATTTTGTTTTGATCATAGTATTAAATTCATATTTAATAAATAAGCCTTAAAAACTGTACATATCCTTTCACCTAGCACCTCTCCTTCCAAGGATCCATCCTTAGTAAATAATTGTGAATGTGTGTGAAAGTCTAGCAGTAAGTATGTTCCTTACAGCACTATTTATGATAGATGAAAATTAGAAACAACCTAAATGCCCGTCAGAGAGAGCTTGGCCAGTAGGTCATCACTAAGTGGAATACTATGCAGCCATTTAAAATGTGGCCAGACACCATGTGATGACATTGAGTGATAAATAGGTATCATTAGACGAAAGGGGCAGATTCCCAAGCAGCAATATATGTCATGCTGGCTTTTTAAAAATACATATATGTGTGTAGATGTGCCTAGAAAAAAGACTGAAAGAACAGATATCAAAATTTTAATCATGTTCAGCTGCGGATGGCCGTATCCTAGTTTTTACATTTTTATGCTCTTTTTCCCTCTCTTTGTTTTCTAAACCTGCTGCAATAAGCATATGTTTTTAAAAGCCTTTTTAAAGACCATAAAGTGTTAAGTTTAAGAATCAGTGCCCCCAGCCCACTCACATTTCTCCCTGCCCCCGCTCCCGCGAGTGACTCTGTTGCTGTGGCAACTGAGACGGTCTTCACATGAAAAGTGACTCTCCCGGCCGAGATGTGTGGTGTGGGTAGGGTTTCTGACGAGGAGCCGTGAGATATGTCTTGCATTGCTGATTAAGCCCTGACCCTTGGCTTGTAAACAGATTATTTCTTTCTCATTCTTTAATCTTCATACCAAGTAGACACGTGGCAGTAAAGGGAAGTTAACCAGTTACCTTCTCGAGGTGGCGGTGGGTCTCCTGTTCATTCACAAATCATCCGGAACCTGCCTCTCTGCTCATTTCTGGCAGCGTCCATCTCAGCTGATAAATCCCGACACGTGCCATCCCCCGGTACGTGATGAGGTCTCCCTCGGTGACGCTCTTCCCTGAAGACAGCAGGAGGGGCATGATTGAGAAGCGCCCTCGTCCTACGTTTGCTCATGACCTGTTTGATTTTTCCCTGGCGTTATTAGTAGCTGTGTACGTTCCTCCCGGGGCTCTCAGACCTTACATTTGTGTGTCTTGCTCCATGCCCAGTCCCGACTGACAAGCCAGAGTGAAGCCATGGCCCTGCAGTCGATCCGGAACATCCGCGGGAACTCCCACTGCGTGGACTGCGAGACCCAGAGTAAGTTGCGCGGCGGCAGGGCTCGGGCTCCGGGCGGGAGAGGGATGGTCCCACCTGGCCCGCATTGCAGCGGATCCACATCTGTCTTGTTTGGCAGATAAAGGTTAGCACCTTTTAGGGAATTAAAGTATTTTTGTTTTGCATTTTATGTTAACACAGTAGCCTCCACGCAAGCCGCATCTACAGCGTGTCTCGGACACCCTGATGGGTGGCAATCACACCCCACGCTCGCACCCTGTGCCGTGTCTGGGAAGCAACCTTCTGCTTAATCGATGATCACTAATTTGTTGTTTCGTAAAAATAGGGTACAGTTGGTTCACTCCTGCCCAAAGATTCTGCTTTTCATGTTTTTTTAATTTCAGAATCATGTGTTCTGGGTTTTGCCATCAAATGATGTCAAAATCTTTTTTTTTTAAATCTTAAATTCATTGCACACTGAAGCGTTGGATTGAACTGATAAAGTCCGTAATTACTGCTTTGCACTTTGGAGCAACCCGGTTTATTTCACGCTTTCTGCCATCCAGTTCGTAATACTGCTTCCCCTCTGAGAAAGTTGCTCACATCTTTGAGGGTAGCGACTTGCTTTTCGCTCTTTAAACCCCAGCCCTGAGCACAGTGTGGGGACATTCAGGAAACTTTCCCATTCGATTTTTTGGTTAAGCGGTGTCTGAAGGAGAAGGAACTGCAGTTCACACGAGATAAGACGTCCTGGCAGCAGGCGAGGTGCTCCTGGGAAGCAAACATGCGTTACATGGTTGGTCAGCTGTCCAGGAGCACACGGCCCAACGGCACGCACTGGCCCGGTGACCGTGAGGCCAGGCGCCGTGCAGAAGGCCCGTTGGGGCATGGGCAGTGTGGCTCTGAGCAGGCTTCGCGTGGGGCTGACCTGGGAGTGAGGCCGTGGAGGCGGGTGGGACTGCGCGGTGGGCTGGCTGGAGGCCCCGTCCTGAGGAAGGGAGCAGATGCTCAGGCGGGAAAACCGGTTAAAGCCAGTGAGGCTGCAGGTGCTGAGCGAAGGATGTTGAAGCTTTGTTCCTCACTCGTAAGCACAGGGAAGTCCTTAGAGCCTCAGCAAGGAGAGGTTTCTGAGCCGTGCTTGGGGAGAGCCCGGGAGAGAGGCAGAGCGAGGAGGGCTGGCCGTCCCCACAGGAGGGAGGTTCCCCAGGGAAGGGAAGCGCCGCTCCGAGGCCCGCTCAGGGGCAGGGCAGGGAGGCAGGGGAGAGACCCGGAGTCTGTCTGTGGCCTCCACAGAGGCCTATCCTGCGGGCGAGGGACAGGGTTTCATTTCCCAATATCTTGAGATACTTCTTTAAAGTATCTTCTTTGGTTTGAATTTCTAAATTTTACTTCAGATGTGTGCGAAATGGAGTCAGAAGAGAAAAGCAGTTATTTGAAGTGTGTTTTTATCAAAAGTTTTCAAAGTAAGAGCTTTTTTAGTAGCACAAAATCTGAGAAATATTAGGACCTCTATTAAGGGAAACATCTGCAATTTTTTCCACTGTACGTCCAAAGATTCCTTTAAAAGGAACGAGTCTGTGGCTTAAGGGACCACGGTATGTGGCGAATTGGACGTCGCAGGTCCCCATCTGGGGTGAGAGTGCAGGTGCCCAGGGTGGAGGGGAGGACGATGGGAAAGGGAGGCCAGCTCGGGGGAGGCTGTGGGGACAGTTTATTAGCATGAGACCATGCCACGTGGCAGGTGTACAGAGTCGAGGGGAAAAGGCAGAGTGTGACAATTCAGGAGAAAAAGGAGACGACAAGCGTACATTTGTTACACTTTGCGTTTTCTGTGTCAGGCCTGTGCCCGTGGGCCCCAGGCCTGCACACAGGCGGGGACTGGCCCCCACCACCACGGCAGCCCCCCAAAGCCTACAGTAGGAGCACGTCCAGCCTCTCATTTCTTCAGCCTGACCTACAGATTAACCTCCGTCCCGGTATCCTCGGGGTCTCTGCCCCAGTGCCACCTCTCAGAGAGCTTTCCCTGACCGCCAGGTCTGACATTGCGCATCTCTGTGTTCTGCTCCCCGGTGGCCCCTGGCTCTGATGTATCTTGTGGTTTTCTTACTTCTTGTTGCTCTGCCCCTGTAGAACCCTCATCCTGCATTTCCGCGGGCAGCGATTTCTCCATTTTCGCTGCCGTATCCCCAGAAGCTGGTGCGTGGACACTGGTTGAACACGTGAAGGAACAGGTGTAATTACAGCCAATACCTAACATCGTACGTCCCATGTGACAATCACGACTCTAAGTACCTCAGCTTTTAGTTCTCATGACAAGCCCTTGAGGATGGGCATTGTTGGCCTCATTTCTCAGGGGGAGCTGAGGCCCAGAGAGGGAAGGAGACGTGCAAGGGACAGGCAAAGGCAGAAAGGCCGGTGACAGCACATGCCCCACATGGAGGCCCCAGAGGGCAGGGCCCCCAGGGCTGTGAGGTCACCGCACAGGGAAGGGGCTGGAGCTAGAGAGGGAGGCAGGAGACGGTCCAGGGCTTTGGGGCCGTGCTAGAGGGCTGGGGCCAGCCAGGCTGAGGTTCTCAGCCCCGGTGCCGAGACATGGTGGAGCATCCCAGTGAAATTCAAGGCGTGGAGGGGAAATTGCAACTGGCGACGCGTAGGTAGCACTTGCTAATCCATCATGATCCTCCCTCTGCTGGAGCAGAAGCCCCAGGCCCTACCCCCCTGGCGTAAGCTCCAGTCTCAGCTGCGTCCCAGTAGGCAGTGCAGTGGTGAGCCTGGGGCACAGCAGCTCTTCCGCTCTCAACACATTTGCTTTCATGGACAGCTGAGTCCTGTCGCTCGTGCATGTCCCACGCGTGAGTGTCCACCTTCAGATCTAGGCCGGGACCGTCTAGGCCTATGCTGAGCTCAGAACAAGGGGTCAGCGTGACTGGGCTGCCGTGTCCGGACTAAAACCCACAGCCATGTGGAGGCCGGGGGTCGAGGTCGGAACCACATGAGAGGTTCTTGCAGCAGTTCCGGCGAGCGGCAGTAGGATCCCGGTGTAAGCAGTGACAGTGGGGACAGCCGGTAAGAGCATTCACCACAGTGCCCTGTGATGGGCTGCAGCGGGGATGTCGAGGAGGAGGAGGAGGGTGCAGTGGGGATGGGGAAGATGCAGGATGCTGAGTTCAGCATTGACTTAGCCGAAAATACACCAGCTTGGTGTCCCCTGGGTCCGTACTGATACCTCTCGGGAATGCTCCTGTGACACATGGGCCTCCCCACACCTCGGGCACTGGCACTAACCACAGGGCCCACACCCTTCTTGGCAGGTCGGTCCCCCAGTGTGGGTCTGAGCATTTCCAGGTGTTTGCCGGCGCCCTGGCATGAATGGACACGTGGCCTTGGCTGATGTCGCTGACATCAAGGGTACAGCCCCACGGTCAGACTGAAGCCCTTAGCCGCTTCCCAGTAAACTTTGTCCCACGCTGGCCACCCTCGCTTCCCAGTGGCCCCTCAGACGTGTTCCCTGCCTTAGTCCAAAGGCACCGAGTCAGTGTCGTGAGGAGGGAGGCAGGCAGCAGGCACCATCAGAGTCAAGTGACGTGACGGCCAGAGGGTGCCCCGGGTTTAGCCCTGGAGGGGCTGGTGCCTCGCTGCCCGTGCCCGTGTCTTGTGGTTGGGTGGAGGTGGGGGCCGGGCTGTGCGTGACCAGGCGGGGTGGCAGCAGGGGCTGGTGGGGAAGCTGGCTGCGCGGGGTGTGGACGCCAGGTGAGAGCCCTGGGGAGGGGAGGCTCGCGCAAGCTGTTTGCCACACCTCCCTCCTCCCTAATATGTCTCAGATGTTAAATAATTGCTGGTTTTCTGATTTCTGATGAACTGGCGTAAGGCCATTCCCGGTCATCTGCCATTTGTGGAACAAAGGATGTCTCTCCCAGTGAGTCAAATGTGACATCAGCTACCTGGTGTTTTGTGGACTCTTCAAGTGTACCTGAAGTGAACACTGACTTCCCCTACATGAGTAAGCCTTGTTTGCTCCTGTCCGTGGGGAAAGCCACTGACTATCAAAGGCAACCCCGTCTTTGCAGATCAGCTGTAGATTCTAGCACGAGGTGAACGCTGAGGCCTAGTTCTTGGTCCTCTGATGATGCCAGATGGTTTCACACAGCAAATGGTCCGGTTCCGGTCCCGATGCCGTTCTCTCAACTCCTTTGTCATCCCGCACAGTCCTGTGCCTGTCTACCATGGCAGCCCGCAGCACGGTACCACTCGTTCTGCAAGTCAGGGCTGGTGGAGCCGGGTGGTGACCTGAGCAGAGGACCCTGCCTGCCACTGCCAGCAGGGAAGGCCAGAGAGCTGGGCAGGAGTTGCTTCAGTAGCGATCCTCAAATAAGATCGCTGAAAACCGTGTTCTTCATTGTGGCGTGGCTCTCCTCCGTCTTTGAAATTCGCAGACGTGCCCATTGTGAGCCTCATAAAAACTTGGATGTGCCCATGGAGGTGGTCTTGAAAGACACTATGGCTTGGGGAACGGCCAGAGCCGCGGTGTCACCCAGCTGCCCCTCACACCCCCCCCTGCTCTCTCCCACCAGCAGCTGTCCACAGTGGATGCCAAGTCACGTGGGACTTTTTCCCTGTACGTCAGCACTCTCAAGGTGAATGTGCTGTTCGCGTGTGGAAAGTGCACCTTTCTGTCCAAACCGACATTTGCAATTGTTTCTTGTGTGGGAAATCCCAAGGCTTTGGCTTAAGCCACATTTTTTTGACATTACTACCAACCAGCAAATGTTTCAAGACACCTCGAGCAGCACTGAGTACTGGCCAGGGAGCGTTTTCAAGCCGCGCGGTTCTGGGGAGGGCTCGCCAGATGTGTGGTTGAACTGCTGGGTGGTTTCGTTTCCGGGGACAGCTGGAATGAGTGATGATGGTCTGATGGCAATGGGCGGTTCGTTCCTCTTCCCATAGATCCCAACTGGGCCAGTCTGAACTTGGGCGCCCTCATGTGCATCGAGTGCTCGGGGATCCACCGGAATCTTGGCACCCACCTCTCCCGAGTCCGATCTCTGGACCTCGATGACTGGCCGATCGAACTCATCAAGGTGATGTCATCCATCGGGAACGAGCTGGCGAACAGCGTCTGGGAAGAGGGCAGCCAGGGGCGGACGAAACCCTCGTTAGACTCCACCAGGTAGGAACGTTGGAAGATGTGTGGCTCCGGGTGCGTTCTGCCAACAATTAGACAACTGAAAATGACCTTAATGACAGCCACGGTGGGAATGGCCCCAGCAACCTGTAGGAATGCCGATTAGCCCAGCACGGAAATGTCTATATTTAAAATTGGTCTTAAGCAGACGTGGATAATTCAAACTCCTTAATTTTTTATGTTTGTTTTTAGGCCTTGGGGATTTCTTTCCCCCTCTTAGAAATGTATTAAGCGTCTAACCTTATGAATATATTACTTTAATTAATACATTTCTAATAGGCATAAGCTGTGCTGTTAACACTAATTATGAATTTTTGATCTTTAATTTCGTTATTCTTCTATCTTTGATAAGCATCTGTTCCATTGGTCCCCCCCCACCAACAAGTGATTTTATGGTAACAAAATGTATTTTATTTTCTAAAATATATTTCTGACACATTTAATCAACCAAGTTCGGCATAATGTATGGTGACTCCTCATTAATGTTAATTGTTACCCAGTGTAAAAAAACGCATTTATTTTGAGGCCATTTAGTTTCTCATTTTTCATTTACAGCCATTATAAACCGTTTTCGAGTACACATACATATTTAATGTTCCTAAGAGGTGATAAAATGGCGTGTCTTCGGAGAAGGCGTATTTCACGGCGGCAGGACAGCCGTTTCATCTCTGTAGTTGTCTAAGGCACGGGGCTCCCAGGGCCACTCAGGTGCTGTGTGTGCTCTGTCTCCCACACGGGAGGGGGTCTGAGGTTTGCTTTCGTGTTCACCTCCCAGGTGTGTGAAGAGATGCAGGGAGAGGAGATGTCACCCATCATTAGCACTTTTTAAGATGGCTCTGGTTTGTTTTGATGGGGATGAGATCAAAAGCAAGTTCAAGTGGTGATGTTCTCGCTGAGCCAGAGAAACCGGTCTCTACTGCTGCGCAGCAACGTGAGAAGTGTTGGTGACTTTAATTCATTAACACTGAAAAATGAATTTGTGGTGCCACCTTTGGTTCACTTTAGAGAATGAGGCTGATGGATCATTAATCTTGCTCTTTATTAGGTACTTTCTGGGGAGGGGGAGGAGAACAGGAGAGGTGCACGGAGTGTATTTGTTTAAAATTGTGTGGGATTTATATGCAAGCTCTTTGTAAGTTATACTGTATAATGGAAATATGGGTCACTGTCTCACAAACTGAAGAAACGATACACTTTAAAAATTATTTCTCTTGATTAGTTTAATACTAACATAGAAATCAGCTGAGTCATACAACTATGATGAGCATTCTGAAAAGATTGATCCATGTTTTAATATCTTTTTTTCATAGATGTAGTATCATTGGAAGATATTTGGGTCTGAAAATAAAAAATGATAGGTAATTAGATTGAGTTTAATGTAGGAATGCAAAAAACACTGAAATAAGTTAGAAAAAATTAACTTTATGCATCTTACTGTTGATGTATAAAAGAAACATACCTTATTTTTAACGTCATGAAGTAGGAAAGTTTGTTCAATCCATTAAAATTAGAAACTAGAATGATTAAAAACAATGATGCAGGTTAATTTTTTAACTGAGAGATATTTTATGTTAATTTTATTTTCATTCATAACTGAAGACTGCGCACAGGTGTTTGACAGTGCTGATTTGTATATTCGAATTAAGCTCTTGGGTGCACAACTTTCTCCTCTATCTGGTCTTGCGTACATCACATCTTCACATTTTAGTGACATACTTCAGAGTCTTCCTTTCTCACACATGGAGTGTTTGCAGTTAAGTCCATGTTTTCTCTGTCACACTGGCTTTCCTAAAAAGCCGTTCTGAGTGGTAATTCCTCTCTAAATGGTGATGGTGATGTGGTTACGAGCGATTTCCAAAGGTAACTTTTGGGTTTCCAAATTCTCTTCTCTTCTAACAAGGTAAACATGTATAAGAATCTGATGTTTCTATGCGCCCTTCAGGAATTCTCTCAGGGAGTTTTGTTTTTAATTAAACTCAGCAAATATTCACTGAGCACTTTCTCTCTGGGAAGAAACGGTAAGTGATGATTATGAGCTCTGCAGTGGTTGGTGAACGTTCTCAGGGCCAGCGGAGGCTGCCAGGGCTTGGTAGAATTCAGAGAGCGGAGGGACGCTTACAGTAGGTGCATCTCACTGCAGAAATGGCGTGTGAAATGGACTCTGAAATAGGGGCGATTTCCAAGGTGCGGGAAGTGGAAGCATGTCGGAGGATGGGCACGACCTAGGCAGAAGCAGGAACAGAGTGGAACAGCTGGGGGACCGGGCACATCAGCAAGTCCCTCACCGTGGGGCTGGACCCTCCATGAATGAGGAGGAGCTGGGTGGGAGAGGCCCTGGGAGGGCCTTTGAGCCAGGGGCCGTATCATGGGAGCCACCCTGGGGGCGGTGGAAGGGGAGCGGCTTGGTCTGTTGATGTGTTCTGATCCCCGCCTGTTCCCTAGAGGACTAAAGGCAGCCAGCAAGGTTGCTGGAAGGGACAGAGACAAGAGGCGGGAGGCCAGTTTGAAAGGCTGTGGTCCTGGTGGAACATGTGGGAGCCCTGGATACACTGTCAACAGCAAAAGCAACTCGGCCTGACTGTTTAGTAGTGATTTCAAGCCCTGTCGCCTTCACTGCCTCCTGTACTCGCCTTAAACAGAAACGGAGAACTGAAAGTCTGGGCTAGGACCAGTCTGGGCTAGGATCGGGGCCTCTAAGCCACTCCCGCCCCTCCCCACCTTTAGTCTTGCCGCAGAACCTGTGATTGTTAGTAGAAACAGCTGGAAGGTTCTTTTAATGTGGCCCTGAGGTAATACCAAAAAGAAATATTTTAATAAGTTTTTATCTCTGTCCAAGGAAAAGCCAAGTGCAGTATATTCAGTCTAATTCTTGGAAAAAAGGCCCAGCTGTTTTCCTGAGGAGCTCTAGTCCATTCCATCTTGTTCAGAAGATTCATTCTGACAGTGGAATATAATTAGAAATGTGCCGTGCCCCCAAACACACACACACACACACACACACACAAGCACACGTGCACGCGCGCACACGCAAGACCATGGGGACATGGAACACAGCAGATCTTCCTCCAAAGAAACAACCAGTCCCCAAACCACGATGTATTGGAGTCTCCCAGACCTGCAGGCCAGCGAGGGAAACAGGCGCCTTTGAACAGCTGGCTGGCCTTCTGCTTGTTGTCCCCGCACCCCTGATTAGGGCCGCTTCGGACGGCTTATAATTGGTTCCAGCGATTCTCAGCCTCTCTGAGAACTGCCGTTCAAACTTGAGCAGCACTGTGATCAATCGAAGCTGACGGCGGCTGAAGCAGTATTGACTTCCCATTCCTAAACAGGGGAATCATTAGTCAAGAAAAGCATCTTTTAATTACTCCTAGGAAGGGAAAAAAAAACTTTTTGGATGGATTCTGCAACAACTGCCATTTTTTCCAACACATTCGATATAAAATTTATTGTCGCAGGAGGAGGGGAGAGGGTGCCCTTCATCCCCCGCTGTAATGGGGGTTTAATTTGGAGAAAGCAGCACGTTAGGGGAGAGATCAATGCTGTAACAATTAACTACATCTGGGGTGGAATCAGAATTCCCCTCTCTAATTGCTATTGATACCATTTAAGCACACACTTAAAATATTGATTTGAAGTGAGAATGTAGAAGTGGTGCAGAGGTAGTGACGGTGGACAGAATTAACTAAATTCTAGGGGTGTAAGGAGGGGGCAGTTTGCTGTCCGTGGGACCAGGACCTGGTGACATGCAGCTTGTGCCTTTGTGTGTTGTGTGTTCCATACCATAGTATGCTGTAGAAAGTCCAGCAACTGGGCCTGGCGCCACCAGGCTGGCAGGCCTGTGGGTTCCAGGGTCAGGACACATGGTGTCCCCGTAGGGAGAAGTCCCCGAGCGCCTTCGTGACCCTTTCAAATGCGAAAATAATCAGCTCAGAGGCAAAGACGGTACAACAGTCAAGTGAGCATTGCCTGAGTGAATGAATGATTGGGCAAGCAAACGAGTGAAAGCCGGGACTGGCTATCCTGGAACCCACGTCAGTGCTCCTGTTACATCAGGGCGTCGGGATCCCTGTGTGCTCATGAGCGAAACTGGGGCTCTGACATTTGCGGCACCAGCGAAGCCATCTCGACAAACCTGGCTGTGTGTCCTTCCCTCCCCCCCCCACGCCCCGTCGCCACACAGCGGTGTTTGGGGGCTGCATGGCAGCGCTGCAGCCAATGTTCCTTATTGTTATCCCGTTTTGCTCAGAAGCTTTTTGGATCGACTATGCTGAACACAGTGTCCTGCAGGACGGGCAGAGCCCCGGGTGCCGCGTGCCTCTTGGCAGAAACCGCACTCGCCTGAGCTGTGCTGTTCTCCCTTCATCTCCCGCCTCTGCTCGGGGTCAAGGCATCTGGCCTGCAAGGTTCTGCCAGGACTAGTTGCTGCTTGCATTTCCGCAGGGGCAGCCTGTTTACATGGCGGTTTGGGTGCCTCCTGATTTGGGCCAGGCAATCAAAGGGACCTGGGAGTGGGGAACTGTGTTTTCAATTCCGTGAAAGAGCTCTTGAGAGAAGCTCTAAGCGCAACTGAAGTCACCCATTACCTCTTTGATGCCTCTTGGAAGGGAACCGAGTTTGCTGATTTAGTACGCATTCTTTTCCCCTTTTTAGTATCCTTTTTCTTTTTTTTTCTTTATTTGTAAGTTCATCTCCGTGCCTAAACTCTCTTCTTGCCTCCAACCTATAAAAAGATGTCGCCTCCGATAGGAAGATGTGGGGCCCGACATCAGAAACCTGCGTGGGAGAGACTGGCCGTGCACTTCCAGATGGAGCAAGTCTGCCCAGTGATGTGAGTTCCGTCCCTTTTTGATTCCGGAACTCCACTTTCATCTTATTTATGCACATGGAGATATTGATAAAGGGGAAATGTATCCAAACTGAAAATAATTGGATCCCCGCAGCTATCTCTGAGATATTAAAAGCAGTACCACTTGGCTGTGTCTTTGTCTTGTTAGGTTTGATCATAAGATCACAATATAGTAATCTCAGGCTCAAATTTCTGGCATAAAGATGCACTGTTCCAAATGTGGCCTCGGGGGACATGACTGCCCACACAGCCCCAGGATTGTCTCATCTTATTATTTTTCAACAGTTCTTGGCCTGCTGAGGTCAATGTTTTGTCTCTTTTGAGTGTTCCTCTATGCTTGACACCTTTTCCTATTTTCTTTCTTTAAAAAAAAAAATGGGGAGGGGGAGAAATAGGGGAAAAAAATAAAAGAGGACTTTGCTGTGATGACCAGTCCATCTGCAGTTGGGTGGCATCTGCTCCCCACATGTCACTTCCCTCATTAACAAGCAATTGAATTAATTAAATGCTACTCAGAACACGCATAACAAGCTACCGGCAGTGTCCAAATTAGCACTGATAATCAAGGATGATTTCCTTTATTATCCTGCTAAGTGGTGTGCAGACTCTGATCTCCCTGTCTGCCCTCATCTATTTACATACCCCCAGCTCCTGCCTTTGGAAGCGGAGGTTATCTTACCTAGTTAATTTGCCACGATCACCGAGCATGGCGGATTGATGCCCTGCCCCCGCCGCCACCGCCAAGCGCGGCCCCCTCCCCGCCGGCCCTCCCCCAGCCCCAGCCTTTGTATCTCAAGCTCACTGATAAATTAAAGGCCACCCCTGTGGTCTCTCAAGTGAGTAATAGAGGCAGAAATTTCATTTTGCAACTGGCTGATTTAATGATCCAAAGGGTAATTAATGGCCTGATTATCTTAATGTTAAATATGTCCGGCAGCAATTACTGTGACCTCCCGCTTGTCAAGGTCCGGGCTGTGCTCTTCTTTCAATTAAGTTCTCTGGGGCTTAATGGTATGAATAAACTCCTCTGATTCTATCATCCCGGACGCAGAGGGTTCAGGGAGCTGGGGGCTCGTTTGGAGTTTTAATCAGCCTGTCTTCTACTCCGGCGATCAGAGTTAACAATTATAACAAGGACAGTTTAACTTTCTTCTTTCCAGTGCAGCGCCCACCTCCCCCCCACGCACACTTTTTTGTTAGGTTTTATTTGTGTTCATGTGTGTGTTTGAGTGCTCCGAGGGTGAATTCTGTTTGTGGAGGGAGCCGCGTGCTCCGTGAAGCTCGTCTCTTCCAATATAAATTATCATGTGAATGCCGCGGTTTTTCTGTTTGACAGGCTTAATTAATTGGCAGGAGCCCCCGAAAATGACAGTGCCACTAATTGCAACTCAAAGTGAATTTCTGTCACCGTGGCATGCCTGTCAGCGGGCATGCCCTGGACCCAGCTTCAGAGCGGGGTCCACCCTCCCGGTTTCCCGTCCAGGCGGGGACTGTGCAGTCCTGCCCGAGCCACGACAGTGACAGACTCCTCCGAGGAGCCGTGGGTGTGCGGGCAGGCCGTCTGCTCGCAGCGCAGGAGTGACATTTACTGCCAATAAAGTTTATACATCCTCGACTCTGCAAACGCAACAGCTGCTCAGGGACCTCCATTTTTACTTAAGATATTTTAGCAACTTCTCTTAGCAAGCCAAGTTGGAATCAGACTGAGAGAACCATAACTCACTTAGCAACCTTTCATGACTGGATGGTCCTCATTAGCACATTGCTAAATACGCTTGCGTTTACTAGAGCTCTGGGCCCAGATCAGAAATATTCTACTATAAATATTAAGCCAATTAGGAAAATGTACAAATGAGAGGTGCATTAACACTGCCTTGAAAATAATACCTATAGATTACAGTTGACAACAGATACAGCAATTTATCCAGTAAACTGTAGTCAGGGAGCTTGGTGGGAATTCACGCTCAGCTGCGACGCTTTTGGATTAAGTTCTGCATATAGACCAGCTCTAATTATAAGAAAGGTGATTTTAAGAAGACTCTCCATAAGGTTAAGCATAATGGGGCCCTCTTTTTAAAGGATAACTATACCTACACGCGTCTTTGAACCAGATGGGCAAAATGGTGCCGTCAGTTTACTATGTTGCCTGCCACGCATGAACCCGGTTATTTATTTGATCCTGCGGGAAACCAATGTGTGCTGGGAACCAGCATTGCTACCAGAGAGCTGTCTCGGGTTGAATATCATTTACTCTCTGAAATCTAGCCGTGGTGACGATTAAGGAGTTTCTGATTTTTAAGAATTTTTATTGCCACTGGTAGAGGAGAGTGCAGGTCCTCAACAAGTATCAGCTGTCTGCTAGGTGCCCTGACCACGTTTGGGCCTGTTCCTACTAGTAAGAGTAGTTGAGGGAATAGAATAGAAAGATTAACCTTTTTAGGCTTGAATTATATAATATGGGCCAATAAATTGCTGCCTCTATTTTGATTTCTCCAACAGTAGAGCATTTCCAAAGTGCCATTTCTTTCGGTGGTGTTTTGATTATTTCAAAACTCTCTCTCCTCTAAGGAACCTTCCTCTCTGTCTGTCACAATGAAGGAGAGGGAGACGCACACAGGTTCGCAGTGTGCTTTTCCTTAGCATGGAGCCAGCCCACGGGTCGTGACTATCCCCACTTTCCAGAGGAGGAGGATGAGGAGTTGAGATCCTCCGGTTGTGTGCCAGGGCCACACGGGAGCATGGGACAGACTGCTGGAACCAGGTCTGACTCCAGATGCCCCTCGGCTGCCTGCTGCTCCTGGCCCATCTCAGCACAGCGTCTCATGGCCAAAGCCCATGTCAGTCACCATGTCTAGAGAATCGTCATGTTCATCAGTGTCCCTTCCCTCTCCTGGCCACTCACTCCTGGTTTTTATTGCCTTGGCCATTGTGTGTCTGCGTGTATGTTAGTGAAAACATATTACATGTAATGATATAACTACGGTGTCTTTCCACTTAACAAAGTCTCGTAGCCTCACTCATAGTAACTTAAATAAGAATAATAAAGCATCATTCGTTTTAGTTTGCATTCATGTGGCAGATCGTATCTTTTAGGTCACACAGCCATGATTCTAAAGTCTTAATTCTCTGCATGGGGTGCTAATCCTAAGACCTTCTGCCCAAACCAGGCTGAGGACTGCAGACATCTGGATGGGCCAACACAGGCCCAGGGTTCAAGCCCAGCTTTCCACATAACCACGTGTGCCTGCTCCTGCCGGAACCTCCCCAGCTCGTGTCCCTGGCCTGTCACTGCTTCTTGAAAATGTGGGGCCTGCATTTCAGTCATGTTTGCTACCTGCAGGACGAAACATGGAGCCTGCCAGAGGATTTCTGGTTCTGGTTCCCTGGCAGCGTCAGCCGTGATTTTGATTTTAAAAACAGGATAGTTTCTCATTTGTAAGATGAAACTAGTCATTATTTCCACCCACTTAATCATGTAGAGTTAATGCTAAAAGAAAGTAATATTTATGAAGTTTTCTGGGCTCCTTTTTATCTGGAAAAAAATCAGTTTTGTACCTGGTCACGCATGCTAGTAGTAAGAACGACTAGTGGCCCATGCCCTCCCAGCGGCTGGGGAGGTCCTGCTGACGTGGGAGATGCAGTGCGTGTTTATTTTGCTTCGTGTGGGAATAGAGGTTAGTTACTGCATCAGCATCACATGGGAAGGCATCCTCTTGAGCCCACCCCAAGCCTACCCAGTAAGTATCCCTGGCGTAGGGCCCTGCCATGTATTTCAACTCTCTGGACCAGGGGTCCCCAACCTATGGTGAGTTGTATAATTATTTCATTATATATTACAATGTAATAATAATAGAAATAAAGTGCACAATAAATGTAGTGCACTTGAATCATCCCGAAACCATCCCCCTCCCTCCATGGAAAAGTTGTCTTCCATGAAAACAGTCCCTGGTGCCACAAAGGTTGAGGTCCACTGCTCTAGATGATCCTTTTTTATTATTAAACAGATTTAGGGGGTACAAATGGTTCTTCGTTACATGGATGACTTGCATAGTGGAGAGGTCTAGGCTTTTGGTGTACCTGTCACCTGAATAGTGTACATTGTACCCAACAGGTAATTTTTCATCCCATACCCCCCTCGTACCTCCCTATTCTGTCTCCAGTGCCTGTTATGTCACTCTGTATGACCACTCACGTCCATTGCTTAGCTCCCACTTACAAGTGAGAACATGCAGTGTTTGGGGTTTTTGTTCCTTGGTTATGTTCCGGTTGTTTTTCATGCACATTAAAGATTGAAGAGCTCTGGTCTACACCAAATCTAAACAAATGTCGACAACTCTACCTGTGGACTTCCTGCCTCAACCCAAGTCCCTGGACTTCATGCCTCACTTCTTGAGACCCAAGTTTTGTGTTTTCTTCCTTTACCAGACTCTAGACTAGCCTGGTAAATCGTTTACCATCCTAGCAGGTGTTAACAGCCAGAAAACATCTCTTTGGCCCCATTGCAAGAGGATTATACTCTATACTCTTATACTCTATGATCAAGTGACATTTTCCCAGAAATGCAAGGTTGGCTCAACACACAAAAATCAATCAATGTAATACACATTAATAGAATAAAGAGGTTGAGAAAAGACATGATCTCCTCAAGAGATGCAAAAAATACATTTGACAAAATCCAATACCCTTTCATGATACAAACACTCAGCAAACTGGGAATAAAAGGAAATTTGCGGAACCTGATAAAGGACATCTGTGAAAAACCCACAGCTAACATCATACTTTATGGCGGAATACTCAAGCTTCCCCACTAAGTTCAGGAAGACAGGAATGTCACTTCTATTCAGTATTGCACTGGAGATTCAAGCCAGGGAATTAGGCAAGAAAAAGAAACCGAAGGAAGAGTAAAACTATCTCTATTTGCAGATGGCATAATTTTATATGTAGAAAATCCTGAGGAACCCACAAGAAGCAACTGGAGCTAATAGACAAGTTCAACAAGATTGACAGATACAAGATCAATATACAAAACTCAATTGTATTTCTATACACTAGCAATTAACAATCAAAGTAAAATTAAGGACAGTTCCATTCACAATGGCATCAAAAAGAATAACATACTTAGGAATAAATTTAACCTGTACACTGAAAACTATAAAGCATCATTGAAAGAAATTAATGGAGACCTAAATAAATGTGAAGACGCTGTGTTCATGGATTGGAACACTCGTTGCTAGGATGGCAGTACTCCCCAAATTGATGTACAGGCAAAACAAAATCCCTTTCAGAATCTCAGCTGCCTTTTTCTGTTTTGTTTTTTTTCCAAAAATGGACAAGCTGGTCCTAATTCACTGATTCATAGGAAAATGTAAGAGACCCTGAGATAGTCAAAACAATCTTGAAAAAGAAAAACAAAGTTGGAGAACTCATACTTCCTGATTTCAAAACAAAACCACAGTAATACAAGACTGTGTGATGCTGACATTAGAATAGACGCATGGATCCATGGAGTAGGACGGAGAGTCTGGAAGTGAGTCCTGCGTCTGTGGTCAGTTGATTCCCAGCAAAGATACCAAGACAATTCAGTGTGGAGGAATAGCCTTTTCAACAGACGGTGCCGGGACAACTGGACATCCACACGCAAAAGAGTGATGTTAGACCCCTACCTCACGCCATACATAAAAATTAACTCCAAAATGATCAAAGACCTAAGTACAAAAACTGAAAGTATAAAACTTTCAGAAGAAAACATGGAAGTAAATCTTTGTAACCTTGGATTAGGTGATGGTTTCTTAGATTTGATACCTAAAGTACAAGCAGTAAAAGAAAAAAATAGATAAATTGGACTTAATCAAAATTAAAATTTTTATTGCTTCAAAGGAACATTTCAAAATCATATCTAATAAGGGTCTAGCTATCTAGAATATATAAAAAACACTTAAAACTCAATAATAGAAGACAAATAATCCAATTTAAAAATGACCAAGAATCTGAATAGATAATTCACCAAAGAAGATACGGAAATGGCCAATAAGCACATGAAAAGATGCCTGGTATCATTACTTATTAGGGAAATACAGATCAGAAACACCTGGAGATACCGTTTCACACCCTCTAGGACGGCTGTGGCAGGTGTTGGTGAGGACGTGGAGGAGTTGGAGCTCCCACACGCTGCTGGTGGGAATGCTTAGTGCTGCAGCCACTTTGGAAAGCAGTCTGGCACTTCCTCGAAAAGGTAAACCCAGAGTTACCATCTAAGCCAGCACTTCCTCACCTAAGAGAAATGAAAACACCCATTAAAAATTTGCACAGATGTTCACAGCAACATTATTCATAATAACCAAAAAGTGGAAACAACCCAAGTATCCATCTGTAGATTAACAGATACACAAAACGTGGTCTGTGCACACAGCAGAGTATTATTTAGCACGGAAGGGAACAAAGTGTTGATAACGGGTTGCAACGTGGATGAACCTTCCAAACCCTGTACTGAGTGATCAGAGCCAGAAACAAAAGGTCTTGTACTATGTGGCTGCACTTGCAATGGCCAGAGTAGGGAAAGCCCTAGCAACAGGAGGCAGATTAGTGCTTGCCCGGCGCTGGGGTGCAGGGTGACTGCTTACTGGACACAGGTTTCTTTTGGAGATAATGAAAATGGTCTGGATTTACACAGCGGTGATGGTGACCCAACCTTGTAAATATACTCAAATCCACTGAATGGTACACTTTTAAAGTGTGATTTTTATGGCATGTGAATTATGTCAAATTAAAAAAGAGAAGACAAGGAGGAATTTCCCAAGGAGAACAGCGGGAGCAGGCCACGCCCTGAGAGAGCAGCTGGGAAGCACGGGAGTGCATGCAGGGCGCCAAGGCCTGGGAGGCGGGTGAGGGCAGCCCTGCCAGCCTGCCCACCCCTCCTTGGGCCCGGGAAGCCAGGGAGGGGTTCACCCGAGCAGTGCTCTGAGTGGGATGTGCATTGCAGCCAAACGCCCGCCCTGTGGGCTTTGGCCAGAGGAGAGTAAGAGCCGGTGCAAGGTGGTGCCTGTGTCAGTGACAGTTGCCACCAGATACTGAGGGCCTTTGAGGTCCCTGGGAGAGGCCAGGCACTTGGCAGGCCCTGCCTCGTGGAGTCTGCACAGCAGACGGCACCATGCCCCCTTCGCCAGACTAGGGAACGGCCTGAGTCTCCGTCAGCCTTGAGTGTAGGAGCCGAATCCACTCCAGGTCTGCTCTCCCCAGGGGCAGCCGCGACCGGGGCGGTGGGAAGAAGCAGCGTCCGGCTACTGGGATCCTAGGAGCGTACTCAGGACTCTGACCCAAACTGGATGGTGCCGTGCTTGCTTTCCTGAGCCATTGGGCCGATGGTGAGGCCTTTAAATAGCAAGTGAAACAAACGAGAGGAAATTCTGGTCTTAACATCCTGACAATGTGATTTTCACGTTAACAAAGGCAGATGCTGTGCGCTTCTGCGCCAAGGATTTTGACAAGATGCGTACGCGCTCACCCCGCACAGCCGAGGCCCGGCCTTGCCTATGTCGTTGTGGCTTTGCGGCGGGGTCACCGGTTTCAGCAGCAGATTATCCAGGGCCAGTGGGACAAGGCAGGCCACCCCTGGCTGCAGAGCCCTGACTTCTTCACAAAATCATTTGAGGCCCCAGAAAGTGGGAACAGCAGTGGTGACACTATTAAAGCTTCAAGTAATTATATGTCATTTGTAACTGATCCAGAACTTCACCAACCCGGGGACCCGAGTACACACCACTCCGTCTTAGGGTTCCACTCTTACGGAAAGCGTCTCTAACGTACATGATCTAATACGAGTGACCCCGGAGGACAAATACTTAATCATGATGACTTACCTGCAGGTTTCTCCTCAAGGACCTCTGAGGGCGGCCACGGTGTCTTCACGCTGATCCTGGCCGTCTTAATGAAGTTAGGAGATAACTGTCTAAAATCAGTTATCCGATCTGAAGACACCCAGACAGGGAAAAAGACTTGCCTGTAATTTAACTCGGTGGCTTGGACCAGGCCCGAGTTAGCCTGTGGACCTGTCGCCGGAAGCTCCTGAGAGAGGCCGACAGCACGGCTTCAGGGCATAGAACTACGGCTGCAGATGCTGGGCCTTCTCTCGCCTCTGGTGGTTTTCAGCCTGGGATGCCAAAGTCCTGGACACTCCTACACAAAGAAAAATTACTTTGTCCACAATGCCAGTAGCACCCCTACTGAGGAGCATGGAAAAAGCCCACCAAAACTGAACCCACACTACTGCAGAGCCATCCAGCATGGGTGATCTGCTAGTGCAAAGACCCGGAAACGCCCTGGAGCCTGCCCGGGAGATTTCTGTCAGGGCGTGGGATGGGTGAACTGAGTGAGAAATACGTTTTCATTCTAAATTGCCAAACTATGCCTTCATAAATGCAAAAATGGAAACAAGAATAATCACATAGTCTATAATATTCCAGAGATACCATAGTAGATGCTCAATAAATATTTGAGAGATGATGTTACTTTTTAATTGCTTTTTCCCCCAAAACTAAAGTTAGGGCCAGGACACATGATTGATTGAAAAAAAGAAAGTGGTGGCCAGCCAAAGGCTCCACGTGGTATAGAAGACTCTATATACAAAATACAGCGAATGTCAATACTAAGAGAGCATGATGTAGCATGATCTGAAAAAGCCGTATGCGCAAGCTGCTTCCCACTGTGTGAAACCAGAGCTCATTTAAAAGGTCATAAGACAGTTCAGATAACTTTAAGGCACAGGGCGCTCTGGGACTCACTGTGTACAAAGCAGCGTTCCTAGGACTGTGGGAGATGAAAGTAAGATTCCTGTTCTATCAAAGGCCTCTAATCTAGCGGGAAGGCAGACCCCACGTGGCTGAAATAACACAAGACTGATGAGGATGGCACTACAGCAAAAATACAGACAAAACAAGAACGGGAATAGGATGTAATGTTCTGTCTCAGGTAATCTTATCATTTTTAAAAAATTACTTGTGATTTTAAAATTGTCACTCCTGCCATTGCAGTCATGTCTACAGGCAATTTTGTTTCATTTTATTTTTTTAATGATGTTTCATCTTGATGAAGCGTATGTGAGACGTTTTTTAAACACCTGGAATCGGCCCTGTTTTCCAAAGAGCAACAAAAACCAATGTCTGTGCCACGCAGCAAAGTGACAATTTGGGGTTATTTCACCACCAGTCCTGACAGGCAGCATCTCCACCACTGCAAGTAGGACGTTTATTCCTGGAATTCCTGGGACAAAGCAGGAGGGCCCCTTCCAGTGAGGGACGTCCCAGGGGATCAGGGCTCCGTGGCAAGGCAGGTAGCGGGAGGGGGAAGGTGCTGAGACAACGAAGCACCAAGAGCCAAGAAGCGCAAGACAGGAAGAACTAGAATGTTCCATGAAGTCAGATAATGTCCTGCAGTTGGAAGAAGATATAAAATGCCCTGGTTGAGCCCACGTGTTTGGTGACAGCGTGAATTTACAGTGATACGTAGAGGCCGCAGATTTTTACTGGGGCTGTGCCCAGAGAGGCCCTTGCAGCTAAAGACCCTGTCTGTGCCCCACGGCACCTGCAGGGTGGAGCTGGCCCTGGTCTCCGTCAGCTCAGACTGCCGATAACAAGGTGCCCCAGACGGGACAGCGTCAACCACAGGCGTTTATTGCCCATGGTTCTGGAGGCTGGAAGTCCAGGATCAAGGTGCCAGCTGATTCGGTTCCCGGTTAGGGCTCTCTCCCTGGCTTCTCACTGTGCCCTCACGTGGCAGAGAGTTCTGGTGTCTTCCTCTTCTGTAAGCACAGCAGACCCATCAGATCTGAGCCCCACCCTTATTAGCTCATTTAACCTCCGTTACGTCCTCCCAGATCCTGTCTCCAAACACAGCCACATGGGGGTTATTCGGGCTCCAGCACACAAATGCAAGGGACCCAAACGTTCAGTGCACAGCACCCCCCCAACGCCTCGGCGTCTTGGGCACCACGTCGTGCAGCTGGGGCCCCTCACATCCATAGCACTAAAGACATCAAGGCCAGAAACAAACCGAGCAGGCACAAGGTCTACGAAGGCCAGTGTTTGCTGCGCAACGCTGAGAGCGCAGCCCCTAGGACCGGCGTGACCCGTGCGTGCGCCGGACCATCCAGCAGCCCTCCCCGCTTCCACCAGCCCTGCACGTCAGTCGTGAGTCTCTTGGGAGCCCTTTTGGAAAGGTGCAGTTACTGTCCCTATGTCACAGCTGAGTACACGGTGGTCGCTCAGCAGGCGAGTGGTGACACGTAGTTTGTCCTGGGAGCCTGTCCCCAAAGCCCACACTCTGAGCCTTGGTGCTTTGCTGCTGAGGGGTCAGTACTGGGAGGGTCACTGTGTGTGACGCTGGACAGTGGTGATGAGACCCTGCAGAGGCGGTCGGGTCGGCAGGCTCAGGCTGCTGGGGCTGGGGGAGGGTACTGTGCCCGTCTCCCCTGCATCTCGCCCTTCCCGCTGGCATTTCGTCTTCTTTCTGACGCCTAGTGACCATAATGACATCCGAGCACTGTGGGGAACCGATGGCTAAAAACCTGTTCGCCGAAATTCTTATTTTACTTTTCAGGCTTACCAAACACTTGGAAAGACAGCTCGTTACTCTCCTAAGTCCCCATCTTGCAGCAGCAGGTTCTGTCCCCAGCGTCAGGTAGCTTATGCCAACACGTTCCCGACTCCCAGAGGGGCCGGTTCGCCCGCCTGTCCCCCAGGTCCCGGAAGGCGGCCATGAGTGCTCCCTTCTGTGCGCCACCTGCCGTGAGGGCGCTGTGGGGGGCCGCGTGGGAGGTGGCTGCTGGGGCGTGGGGCGTGGCCACAGAGCTGGACGGACGGAGTCAGCACCTTGTTGGTGTGAGAGCTGACCTCGGGCGCTGTTATCCTCACTTGAACTGATGAGCCCGTCAGCTGCGGGAAGGAGCCTCGGGTGGAACCAACCAAGGGTTGATCCCAACACAGTCCTCCAGGTGACCAGGGAGCCCACAGAGGGTGCCTCGGGCCTGGGGGGACCACAGACTCCCGGACCCCAGAGGGGTCACCAGCCTCGGTGGCAGCTTCTCCGGCGGCCCTTCCGGGCTTGGGTCTCGCCATTCTCTGCAGACTGGAATCAGGAGATTTGTCTCCAGCGAGGCGCTGGCGTGGGCGAGGCAGTGGCGGGAGCCGCCGATCCGAGGTCAGAGGTTTGCGTCCTGACTGCATCACCGGTTCGTAAAAACCTCCTGGCTTCCACACCATGCTGAAAAAGGCTCTGTTCCTGATGTTCCCACTTGTGGTTTTGAAATTGCCAGGCCAGGGGAAGTTGAATAACTTATTCAAACGCCGGGAACACGTCCGTGGGCTTTGAGTTAGGCGTGTTGGTGGCGGCGGCTTCTGCTTCTTGGTCCCCCATTGTTGCTGCCTGCTTGTTACCGTGCATTCGACTGGGTGCATTTTATTTCTGAAATGCACTCCCCCCGTGGCTGGTTTTCATCTGGCTGTGAAGCCGCCATCAAAGAAAGCTACCCTGAATGTTCTGTTCGCAGGCAGCCTAGAAACCTTTCTGACACGTCGCTAACACTCCACCAGCCTCTCTCCAGAACAGCAATGGTGTTTGGCCAGCCCGTGGACGGTAGAGTGATTATGGAAAGGGAGGCTCGCTGGGGCCGGAGAGCACATGGAAAAAGGAACAACACTTCTAAATGTGCATGTTTACAACAAAATCCTGTTTCCTGAGGCAAGGGAGTGGGGTCCGATTGTCGCTGGAGCAGCTCATCTCCCTAGTCCTTTTAAAAACGGGGATCTTTGACGCTGCCTCGTGTTGCGTTCAGGCTCTGTGATGCCCAGTGGGCTGCATGGAAAATGGAGCTGTGGGACCCACCTTCTAGTGCTGGTTTCTGCAAGGCCTTCCAAAGCCCTTCGCGCCGTCAGACTCCTCATCTGTAGGAAAACTCATTGTGCCATTAAATGTGAAATTTCAAGTCACCGTGGCTTGTCCCCAAAACTCTTCTGCTGAGATTCCAGGGAGCAGCTGTCTGGTGGCCAAGATGGCACCATGGTCAGCGCGCATCCAGCAGCGTCAGAGTCACCACTCGGCCCTTGCTGGGACGCGCTCTCGGGCATGGCTTGACTGTGCGGCCTGAACACCCTTCTCTCACTGCTTGTCCCATGAGGGCCACCCTCTCCAAGCCCTGGAGGGGCTACTGGCTTTGCAAATCCATTCGTTACAACATGGGCCTCAAGAAGCTCTGACTTGCAGGCTACAGTGAAGGTGCAAAGGCCATTACCAGAAATTCGAATCCTTGTTCTGAAAATCCAAATACAATGCCCTCCTTTTGAGATGGTTGAGATAAATCATGAACTCTTAACAACTGTTGGATGATCCAGGAAAGGTGATGTATTTTTCTTTTAGATTTTCAAAAAATTTATATGGAGGTATAACTTGCACACATTACACACTCAAGATGTTTTGACAGTTGCATGCACCTGTCAGTCACACTTCTGTCGCCCCAGGGAGTTCCCTGGACCCCTTCTGTGTATTCTCCCTATTTAGAAGCAGCCATGAAATTATAAAATTCATATAAATGGGATTATATGGTATATACATTTTTGTGCCTGGCTTCTACCACTCAAAAACTATACATGAGGCTGGGCGTGGTGGCTCATGCCTGTAATCCTAGCACTCTGGGAGGCCGAGGCGGGTGGATTGTTTGAGCTCAGGAATTCAAAACCAGCCTGAGCAAGAGTAAGACCCCGTCTCTACTAAAAATAGAAAGAAATTAGCTGGACAACTAAAAATATATAGAAAAAATTAGCCGGGTGTGGTGGCTCATGCCTATAGTCCCAGCTACGTGGGAGGCTGAGCCAGTAGGATCTCTTGAGCCCAGGAGTTTGAGGTTGCTGTGAGTTAGGCTGATGCCATGGCACTCTAGCCCATGCAACAGAGTGAGACACTGTCTCAAAAATATATATATATATATACACATGAGAAGGATTGTGTATCTACCAATGATACCTTTTCTGCATTTTTTATTCTTACAGGGAGTAGTTGAAAATACCAAGTCTCACCAACAAACTTTTTACCACCCCAAGGCCTGAGAGCTTACTGTGT
>CAUYSK010108162.1:0-22989 GCA_963575035.1 Avahi laniger
ACTGTTGGTGGGACTGCAAACTAGTGCAACCTCTGTGGAAAGCAATATGGAGATACCTTAAAGAGATACAAGTAGAAGTACCATTCGATCTAGCAATCCCATTACTGGGCATCTACCCAAAAGAGCAAATGATGCTGTATAAGAAAGACACCTGCACCCGAATGTTTATAGCAGCACAATTCACAATTGCAAAGATGTGAAAACAACCCAAGTGTCCATTAATACATGAGTGGATTAACAAAATGTGGTATATGTATACCATGGAGTACTATTCAGCTTTAAGAAACAATGGTGATATAGCACCTCTTGTACATGCTTGGATAGAGCTGGAACGCATTCTACTAAGTGAGGTATCCCAAGGATGGAAAAATAAGCACCACATGTACTCACCATCAAATTGGTATTAACTGATCAACACATAAGTGCACATATAAGAATAACGTCTATTGGATGTTGGAGAGGGGGGAAGGGGGGGAGGAGGGAGAGGTGACGGGTATATACATACACAAAGAGTGCAATGTGCACCACCCGAAAGATGGACATATTTGAAACTTAGACTTAGGGGGGGCGGGGCAAGGACAACATACGTAACCTAAATATCTGTACCTCCATAATATGCTGAAATAAAATAAATAAATAAATAAATGCCCACTAAAAAACAAAAACAAAAACAAAAAAAACATAAGGAAATATAATTTTATGGTTATTATTAAAAGTCAAATGGTTAGTCAGAATGGTTATTATTAAAAGTCAAAAAATAACAGATTTTGGCAAGGATATGGAGATAAGGGAACTCTTATACACTGTTGGTGGAAATCTAAATTAGTAAAATCTCTATGGAAAACAATATGGAAATTTCTCAAAGAACTAAAAACAAGACTACCATTTGATTCAGTAATTCCACTACTTGGTATCTACCCAAAGGAAAATAAATCATTATACCAAAAAGATACTTGCATTTGCATGTTTATTGCAGCACTATTCACAATAACCAAGATATGAATATGAAATTGACCTAGGCACTCATTAACAGATTTTTGGAAAAAGAAAATGTGGTGTGTGTGTGTGTGTGTGTGTGTGTGTGTGTGTGTGTGTGTGTATGTGTGTATGTGTGTATATATATATATAATGGAATATTATTCAGCCATAAAAAGAAGTGAATCATGTCTTTTGCAACAACATGGATTGAACTGGAGGTCATTATCTTAAGTGAAAAAAACTCAGAATCAGAGAGTCAAACACCGCATATTCTCACTCATAAGTGGGAACTAAATAACGTGTACACATGAAAATAAAGTATGGAAGAATAGACAATGGAAAATCATCATGGTGGAAGAATGGGAGGGGGTGAAGAATGAGAAATTACTTAATGGGTACAATGCATAATATTTGGGTTATTGTTATACTGAAAGTCCAGACTTTACCACTATGAAATATATGTATGTAACAAAGAAAAAAAAATTAATGCTGTGTCTTTTGTTAAATTTCTGCAATCAGCTTATTAAATATACACAGTTCCTTCAGTTTTCAGTTCATTGTGATAGACTTTTGCTTGCTTCATGACTGGCATACCATTAAATGATGTATTCACTGTCATATTAACAAGTCTGCTCTTTCAATACATGACCAAGATCTTCATTTTTAGCTTTATGCACTGTTTTTTTCTATTTTTCATTAAATTTTCTTATCACTTTCCTCATAGAACTTCAACAGTTTGTCCTTCTGTTTCTTCAGGTCTTATATAGTAGTCATTCCTACACCGTACTCTTCTGTAGGATGTTTCACACTTACGTAGCTATCCAGTTTCTCTAACAGCTTGACTTTATTTTCAGTACTAGATAAATATAAATGATTCCTCTTTCTCTTATCACTGTTACCTATAGGGGTATCTGCAGGACTCTTTGATGCCTTTAACAGTATCTTTATGCAACATAGAAAAGAATAAGCAAAAAAAATGCAGTAAGTAAAAAACATAAATCTTTGCCCTACATGGGACATTGCATCTTGGGGTATCAGCCATTGGCCCATCTGGCCTGTACACATGCCACTTTATTGCCCTTTCTGGGTGTGCTTATATGGGGGAAGCTGAGCATGTTTGGGAAAAATACATCATGACTGAAGGGGTTGGGAGGTTATTATTTCCAGTGGGAATGATGAATAAACTGTGTGTTGTGCACCTGTGTTTTGACTGCAATCTGTCCTTTGAGCTCAGGTATAGAATTTTCTACTTGTGGCATCATGTTGGTGCCCCAAAATTTTTGGACTTTGGAGAATTTTAGATTTTCAGATTAAGGATACTCAACCTATACATAAATTGAATTTGGAAAAAAATATTGAGAATACGATTTATTTTTAAGCATAAATAAAATGTCCTTGAACATTGGTTATATATTAATCCAAGAAGGAAACCTCAAAGAAAAGTACCAAAATTGTTTCACTTGCAAATGTAAGAATTTCTATGAAACAATATATTTGACTCTTTGTCAAAGAAAAATTTTAAAAATTCAGATTTTTTAAAAGGATGGTAATTTAATATAAAAAATAGAGTATAATAGTAAAACTAGAAAGACACCAAATTGCACATGAAATTTTATCATGCAATAATGTCTCATTTTAAGCCATTGAGAGAAATGGAATTTTTTTACAAGTGTTTTGGGACATCTGGGAAGTTAGCATCTGAGATTCTAGACAAAGAGTCTAGATAGAGTTAAGAAAACTAGCAGAAATTTTGGAAATCTTACAGGGTTTTAGAAACAAAAAATAAAGTTTGGGCTGCTAAGGCAGCCAAATTTGGAAAAGCCAAGATTTCTGAGTGAAATGAGGTTGAGGAATGTGAGCCTGAACACTTCATAAACTGTACAGGACAAGATACAGGGAGATTATAGTGTTGAGAAAGCACAAAGATTTCTGGATCAGTGCTGAAGGAGGAAATCCGGCAAGACTTTTGGATGGCTAAATATTATGATCAGGGATGAGCTAGAGTTAGACTGTAACATTTTTTAATGGTACAGGAATAAAACTGTACTTTAATATTAATATATTTCCTGTAAAAGAATAAAGTAATTTTTAAAACTTATAACCAACATTAAAATATGTTTTAATAATTTCAATATACAGGCACTTTTTTTCTTATTGGAATATGTTCTTAATCCTTTTGTGCCTAAAATATTATAACTTTTTATTTCAAACACTTCTAGGAATCTTTTTAACTTTGTTGATTAGTGAGGAGGAATTTATTGTGCCTACTGTGTGGTCCAGCAACACACCCATGTACTGAAAAAGAACTGGTAAATAAGTAAATAATAAATAAGTAACAGCTGTTTAATAATAGGTTCAACAGTACATATGTGGTACAATATTAATCCCTAGTATAGTATAAAATAATCACATCATATACATTAATTTCTTCCTTTTTAGTGTTAATTTCATAGGGCAGAAGATATTTCAGTTTTTCTTATTGTTCAAGTAAAGCATTAGTGTAAAAATCAGCTCTGCAGTTCCTTTGTCTGATGTCCCTGTGTCATATCTTTACTATCCATTGCATAAATGCTGCCTTAAAATTTGCAACATGGTCATAAAAAGTCTAAACATAGTCATCAAATTTGTGCTTGCACAGCATGCACACTTGCAAATTCCACATACACGCTACTGAAGTTCAGAGAAGGTGTGGTAATTTCTACCTCACCAGAGACCAAAAAGAAACTCTTATCTGAGAAGTACAGAAAATCACATTTTGATATAAGTAGTTCTAAATACAGTCAGATCTCTAGTTATTGCCTGCCTGTCTGCCTGCCTATAGAGGAAACTTTTACCTAGGTCAGTATGAATTATTAGTAGTAGATGAAGAGAAAACTACAACTCAACAACCATTGCCACAAACAAAAACCAAAAGATGACAAAAATTAAAAGAAGAAACAACAAAAACGCTTGCATCTCAAAATTTAAGCTTAGGTAAACTGAGAATTTGTTTCAGAAAATCTCCCAAACTCAGGAGCACCAAGAAATGGCCTAGAATTTAAAATACGTGGTTTCATTAATTAATAGTTTCAATAAAAGAAAAATGGTTTATATAGATGGATTCCCTGAATTTAAGACCAAGCACCTCATATCATACCGTGTTGCTGGGAACTCTAGCCAGGAATTCTGAGAACACAAAAAAGAATTTGACATTTCCACAGTAAACAAATGCTGTTTCTTCACACCAATTACAAATTGTAAACCCTGAGGTTGAAACTGATTTGCAACTCAGCAGCTGTGCACTCTTAGCTGAGCACATCTGTTTCTCTGAACTTGATTTTACCTAGTTTCAGGAGTGGGTCACAATAATAAATAATAAGATATTCTAACTACTTTTGAAGGTTGTGGATTAGGATCGATGGACAATAATCATAATCATAATTGCTTTCACTTACATAGTGTTTACTATATGCCCAGCACTGTTCCAAGTATTTTACACATGTTAATTTATTTAATCCCTAAAACAACCCCACAAAGCAAGTACTATTATTAAGTTCAGTTTTCAGGTGAGAAAACTGAATCCTAGAAAGGTAAAGAAACTTGCTGGAAAGCATTCAAATCTTAAGTAGCAAAGCTGAGGTTCATACTCAAGATCATCTGACTTCAGGACTATAGAAATTAATTTATATGTTACAAAGATCTATGCAAACCCCTATTATTTTCTTATTGCATAAGGTCAAAGAAATTATAATATTGACCAGAAAGACATCAACCACCAAAAGTCCCTTCCTTGCATTATGTATAAAACACTAGAGACATGAGAGAGGATTACAGAATTTTGCTTCAACTGTACTCCAACACTCTGGGGGCAGCAATCAAGAGACAGGAAAAATAAAACTGTGTTCTAGGTCATCCAATGCCTCAAACGATTTTACAAACACTAAAAATTTGACAAAACCAAAACGCAAATTGCCCCAGAAGTTTTTATCCATTATTCTTTAAAGTATGTGTGTTTCTAAGGAACTGAAATCTTCACATGTCTAATTCAACTTATCAAAATATTTCTAAGGGCTATTTGTTGCTGTAGAATATTTCTGATGAGTCTTTGAGAAAATAAATTGCTGGTTATAAGAAAAAAACTGAAATAACATGAGTTGGTTTAAATGCCCTCCTACAGAAAGCTTATATGTTTGCAACTTGCTCTTGCATACCAAATTAGTAAACATTTTATTCCTTAAATATTTATTAAATAGTAATTATACTATCAATGACTGTTATTAATTGAACACTAATCCTGGGCCATGACCCATGTCATTACTAATTGCGACCTTCTTAAGATCTCTACTTCTATCAAATCCTCTTCAATTTGGATTGTAAGAGTTCCTCCAATTTTTCCTGATAATCTTAAAGAAATTGAGATAAAAAATATAAATCAATTAATTTCAAACCTAAAATCATTAAAGTGGTGAAAAAAATCACTCAGATTTTTAGTGGTATAAATAAACAGGTTAACAAAATAGTGAGATTTAGTCTGAATTCTTCATATGTTTTCAGTATTACATTACACCAAAATAATTTCTCCAAATGAATCTAGATCAATTGATCCTTCCCTGTCTAGTTACCCTGATCTCCAGGCTAATAAGATTTTTCTGTTATAAAATATGTGATTCAATAAATTGAGTACACATGATCTTCAAAGTCCAACAGACCTAGTTTTAAGAAAGAATTTATTCATTTATGTATTAGTTGGAGTATTTACTCTTTCAATAACAGCTGCTATGTTCAAGTACCGTAGTGGGCGCTGGGGAGTAGATGTCATTAGATCCGACGAAAAATTTACCTTCTGCTGAGAAAAATAAATAATATCAAAGTAAACAAATAATTTAGGAAATTGCATTTTGTTATAGGTATTCTGATGTGAAAGAATAATGGGAATTGCTATTTTAATTAGCATAATATGGTAGCTAGTCTCCAGAGATGCTCTTCCTTCTCCTTTCTTCCTGGGAAATCCTGTGTTCTTGCATTCATATCCTTGTGTAGTCCTCTCCCCTTATATCTGGAATGGCCCTATGACATAATTTTGGCCAGTGAAATACAAAAGAACAAATGTTTTATGGTTTTGAGGCTAAATTTTAAGAAACATGGCAGCCTCTATCTGGGTCTCTTGAAATGTTTTCTTTTGAACCTAGCTGGCATGTTGTGAGACACTCAAGCCACATGATTCTTGGGTTGGCAGTTCCACCTGGGCTCTGAGTGAATAGGTTCTACTTCTAGCCACGTGAGTCAGCTGCCTTGGATGTCCAGCCCAGCTGAGCCTTCAGATGACTATAGTCCCATCTGCCATCTAACGGCAATGGCTTGGAGAACTTAAATGAGAATTAGCCAGGTAAGACTAATCAACCCACAGAATAATAAGTAATAATACATTGTCATTTTAAGCCACCAAGTTTTGTCAGGGTCTGTTATGCAGCTATAGATAATCAAATTGTTGAAGAGTTTATAGTATAACTTCTAATGTAGGAGAGCTATCAGGCAAAATTATGCAGTAACAAAGTTTGTGTTTTTTCCTATCTATCCTCCTTCCCCTATCCCCAGGTACTCTAGAGGTATAATTCTGAAGTTCCAAAGCTTTGTAGATAACCTTTACTTGCTTTATTTTCTGGGAGTCTTTCAGCTATGATTGTGAGGGATCGAATGCAAATTGCTGTGAGTTGAACAGAGAATTTAATGGCTCCTATAACTGAAAAGGCCAGTGGTATATTTAATTTGGTCAGCTGGCTCCAGGAACTCAGGGAATTTCTGAGAACCTAATGTTACCTTTCTCTCTCCCTTCTCTTTGCTATGTTTTCTTCTGAATTGTTTATCCTTTAATGCACAGCCTCTCTTGTAGCTGCTTCAGGGTTACATTCTAACAATTTTTCAACCTCCACAAGTAAGATTGCTTCTTTGATCCTGTAGTTTCAGCAGAGGTTCCTGATTGTTTCTCTTTGACTTGGTGTGGGAGATAATCTTATACTAGCTCATTAAGTAAGAAATGTCCAATTTCAAATCAAAAGTGTAATTTATTATATCTCAAACAAGAAGCAATAAAATTAATCAAAGTATGGGTCTAAACTATCAACACAGCTTTGCCATCTTCATGATAGCTGGTTTATGCTGGCAGTAAAGAAGCCTGGACAGTGAGTGGTGATGAACTCGCAAAAAGTGTTTTACAGACCTTGCTGAGAATTGAATATTTTCCCTTGCAAGAAGTGGTCCAAAGCCTAGAAGAAGCAGTAGTCAGTTGGTGCAAGGTCTGATGAATATGGTGGGTGACAAAAAGTTTCTGAGTCCAGGTTCTGTAGTTTGAGCAGCATTGTGTGTGCAACATGTGGTTGAGCATTGTCTTGCAATAGGATTGGCCTGTCTCTATTGACCACTCTTGGCTGCTTAATTGCAAGCATCCTCATCATTTCATCCAGTTGGTTGCAGTAGACATCTGCTGTAATCAACTGACCCCGTTTCATGGAGCTGTAGTGGATAATAACAGTGCTGCACCACCAAACAAACACTGTTAGCTTTTTTGGATGGATATTTGGTTTTGTTCTGTGTTTCAGCACTTCATCTTTATCCAACCATTGTGCCAAAAGCTTGTGATTGTCAAAAAGAATCCATTTTCATCACACATAACACTACCATGTAGAAATGGTTCGCCTTTATGTCGTGACAGTAAAGAAAGGCAAGCTTTGAGATGATTTCTCTTCTGACACTGATTCAATTCATGTGGAACCCATCTACTCAGCTTGTTTACCTTGCCAATTTGTTTCAAATGATCTAATATTGTTGGAATAGTAATTTCAAACCTTGCTGCTAATTCACACATAGGTTGAGGTGGATTCACTTCCACTACAGCTTTCAGCTCATCATTATCCTCCTTGGTCTCAGGTCGTCCACGTGGCTCATTTTCAAGATTAAAATCACCAGAACTAAACTTCTCAAACCATCAATGTCCTGTGCATTCATTAGCCACATTCTTCCCAGACTCTTTGTTTATATTTCAAACTGTCTGTGTTGCATTTGTTCCACAACGGAACTCATACTCGAAAATAACATGAATCTTTTACTCATCCATGGTTTCACAAAAATTGCTCTAAAAAAAATTGAAAGATAATCACAAGCCAAAATGTGCATTTCAAAGACTGAGGATGTACCTTTACAATAAACATAAACAAGAAGTGTCAAAGTGAAATGTTGGAGATATCAACTGTCAAACTTAGTACTTAAAGAAATCACACATTTCATACTTAATAACCGACACTGACCATGCCAAGAACCAGTCTTGGTCAAAAGGAACACTCCATGTCCCTCGTCAGAGTATATGGGGCTCATTCATAAAATTATCTCTCAAATAGGTCAAGGAAAAAATAATCTGAAGCAATTATTGGAACTATAGGGAAACAGAACCAATACTTTCCTAAAAGGGTGGAAAAGCTTTAGAATATTGCATAGGTAAGCATGAAATACTTGGGGCATACTTATACTAAAAATGTTTTCATCATTTATCTAATGTTCAAATTTAACTGGATGTCCTGTATTTTTATTTGCTAAATCTGGCATTCTTCCTGAAGAGATCATTTGCTTATATGATAAATCAATCTTTCCAGATATGTTAATATGTATGACCTAAAGAGACACTCATAAGTTAAATGATAATAAACTAATAAAGAAACAAACAATACATATCATGAATGGCATTTTCAAATAATCCAAAACCCTTGACAAACAATAACTCATGTAATCTTATAACATCGTGAAATAGATAATTTTGTTGTCCTAGTTTTACATATAAGATTGGGGAAAAGAAAAATTAAATGAATAAAGCCAGTGTGTGGTTCCAGAGACTTTTTTCAGTTAATTCTTTTAATAGTGACATCTCTATGGGGGTTAACAGAGTTTCTCTGATAAAGACCAACCTTTCATTATACTAAGTTTATTTTCATAGTCAGCTTTCTAGGACTATAATTGCAAAGAATATACCTTGTCCATATACTTGAATTCCAAATGTAACATAACTTTTTTGGTAAATTAACAAGACCCATTGGCCCTATTAGCATGAAATTCAGTATCTCTCTCATTCCCAAATAGTCTGCTAAAAAGCAGATAAATCTAGATTCACCTCCAGAAAACTTGTCTTATCAAACTCCAACAGCAATCGCTTCTTTCTAACTCCCTGTGTCTCTGTGGAATATCATTCTTAACACCAGGGTAGATGATGTTTGCACTGCGATATAGGCAGCTATTGTGACTGCATGCATAGAGCTGAGTGCCTCTAAAAAAATAATTAAAATTAGTCATGGGTTATCCTTTCTTGGAGTCTCAATATTCAAGGTCTTAGTCCAACTATTCTTCCACATCTGGGGGAATAAATGACCAGCAGACTTAACTTCCACTTTTTGTACCAGAATATCCACAGCCCTTTGAATTCACTTAGGAAGAAAGAAAAGAAAAACCAAGATTAAATTCTGGTAACTCTTTTTGGTTGGTTATCCCAATGCATAAATTAGGATTTCCCTCATCACTCTTCAAAATCCAAGTGTTCTGTAAAGGTTGCAGCTGAGAAATGTTTAAAGTAAATTTCATTATAACAAATTGGCTCCATTTCCGGGCTCTCAGAGAAACACATTTTTACAAAAGCTACTGCTGCAGGTCAGTGGTCAACAATGTCCACAAAATTACAGTTAGAAGTTTTAAACTAGATTTATGAAGTTATTTTTAAATTTTCCAAATAGAGGTTGACATTTTTTTGGCTGCCCAAATGCTGCCAAAATATTCATAACTTTCTCGCTGATTTCTAATTTACTAAGAGGTAAGTCATTTTACCATAAATATATTATGGTTAAAAAAATGTGCAATGTAGGTGGTCTTTTATGATAGAATTATGTACCAAATTCCTACACATAAATACAAAAAGAAAAATACTTGTTTGGCCCATTATAGTAAAAAAAAGATCAGTACCATTTACTTAGCAAAATAAATGGGATATAAATTCATTTACTGCAATGGGTCACAGATTCTCAGCTTCCCAACTCTTCTCTAAACACCAATATCACCTTCCTCAGAGAGAATGGCCATAGTTGCATGAAAAATACCACTTTACAAATATGTTCACATGGTAAGCAGAAGGCATTTGTGCTTGCCAAGGCAGGGAAAGTTTTAAAATAAATTTGCCACCAGCTACTTGTTGCTGGTCTTGCCAGAGGAGCAAGTGAGACCCACACTGCTGTGCCTCATTGCTGTTCATTCTCTTCCCTCCTGAGCACCTCAGCCCCCTCTGGGTAAGGTGAGACTGTCTCAGGATATAACTAACAGCTTGACTTTTCCTTTAGAAAGAAAAGACAAGGTGGGGAGCTGAGTTGATACAGAAATAAGTGAAAGAAAAACCTATAAGCATGTGGTTTCTTAAAGTTCTTGACTTCCTTCACTGTGATTACCAGCCTTCTTTGTTAAAAATATTCATTCCTTGGGACCGCTCTGGATCAGCTCTTCCATGTCTCTTTGGTTGGGGCACAGGAATTGACTACTTAAACATTTAGTCAATCCTCCAAACATGAGGTATAGTACACCTTTTTTTATGAAAGTGATCTAGGGAGCATGGAACACTGTTTTACTAACTTGGCATATCATTCTGAAGGGTAAAGTTTAAGGGCGTATCCTATAAAGTCAGATACACTTGGGTTCAAACCCTGACCCTATCCCTTATGAGATGCCCATTAATGGACCTGCTTAAAGAGGTCAATTAATGAACTGAGAAAATTGAATGAAAAGATATGTGCAAAGCAGTTACACAGTGTCTGGCACATACTAAGCACTCAATAAATGGAAGCCATTATTATTATGAATAAAACATATAAAATAAACATAATACTAAATAGAATTCATCATAAGCATGAATTTCCATTATGAAATGAGAGTTAAAGAAATATTTTATTTTAAGCTGGTCTTTTCTGACTATGTTTCATTGCCATTCATCCTCTTCTTCGTTAGCACCTCCTGCTCTGCCTGTATTCACACTTTTCTGGAAGATTTAGGAAGCTCTTATCTGAGGGAAGTATGATTTTTCCTATTTTTTTTTCTTTAAAGCATTTCTATCGTTTAGTCCTCTCTTTGAAGTCTTGTTATTATTACTGCTTGCTATTATCTAGTCCTTTCTTTGACTATGTGCTGTTGTAAAGGCTTAGGATTGACCAGACCTGAGAAAATGACTGATGCTAACTAAACTACACTTAAGACTAACTGATATCAGAATGCCACGTCATTCATTTAAACAGAAAAAAATAAACATCAAAGGATTGCAAATACTTGTATTGATGTATACAGAATATCCTTTCCCTTAGTCAAGCTATAGAGAAGCCAAAAATATAAAAAGGCAACATTTTTTATTTAAAATAAAAAAATTGTATTTACATAAATAATAAAAAGTACCAGAAGCAAAGTCTGTTCAGTAATCTGAATACATAGGAATCAGGACACAAAAACATGAAGAAGGGCATAGATTCAGAGCAGAAGGACTTCTGCAAGTCAAACATCAATGGCAATAGCTCACAGTATAATTTCGCTACAGGTTCTGGATCTTCACAGCCTAAAATTGTCTGTAACTATTTCCATATGGCATTTATCTACATCATCAGCATGGCCAAGTTTGAAATCCATTAGCTAAGATTTCCTTTCCTGTGGACAGCAAAGACAATACCGCTTCCAAGGTTGTCCTCTTTGTCAACATTTTTCTTTCTTTGATTTGCCTTTCAAGACCACAAAATACACATTAACAAAGTTACTATTTAGGTATGTTAATACATCAGGCTATTAAAAACTGTGATCTGTTTATGAATCCATCTATATCTGAAAAATGCTATACATTTCACTCTCTCTTTCTCTCTCTCCATCCATCCACTCATCCATCCATCTTTTCTGACAATTTAATTTTCAAACGGTAATGTTATTTCTCCAGTTCCAGAGTGGATGTACCTTGTTAAAGCCCTAAATTAAGCCCTAAACTACAACACAGATGTTAAAACTTGATGAATTCTCATCACTAGAGGTTCTGACTGCTATTGCTCCTGAAGCTTAAATTTCATTAAAATCATATGAGTATTAATTGAATGATAACTAAAGTTACCTAATAAATACAAAAACAAATCTTATTTTAGGGATAATTAGAGAAATGTTAATACCAAAACACAGCATGATTTACTTTTTCTAATGACAAATGCATTCAATTTTTTTAAGTTTTTCTACTCTTGTGGTTATTGTCTAACCAAGTGGTAATTTTCATCAAGCCACATTGAACATTTTTTCGAGTCCGAATTCTTGCATTGCTCTTTGCACCAGTTATGTTACTTGAGCCTCCTTATGTGGGATGGTTTCAAACAACTGGGCCTATTTTTAGCTTTATCATATGATAGTTCAATATTCACTATATATTGAACACTTGCTCTGCATCAGATACTTTACCAGAGCACAGGTGTAAAATGTTATATATTCGTCTGTATCCTCAAGTATTTTACATTAGAAAGTGGACAAAAGAGTTCAAGGAATAATACTCTGAAAGATACATATGCAAGGACTTTAAAAGGCTGGGTTTTAAGTCCTAGATCCATTACTTCTTAGCTGTGAAGCTTTGTAAAAGTTATGCAACTTTCATAAGAATCAATACCTTCAGCTGCAAAATAGAGATAATATTCTAATTTATGTGACTATTGGAATGATGAAATAAAACATTGTGTATTAAATGTTTGACATGGTACTTAATAAATATTAGTTATTATCAATGGAATACAATATTAGCTATTATTATTTTTTGTTAACTTGCTTAATTAAATGTTGTAACAAAGTGGCAATGTAACATAGTGTTTAATATTGTGTTCTCTGGGATCAATTTCAGCTCAACCATTTACAGTGAAGGGATCCAAGGTAACTTAATTACTCTCTACCTCTGAAAATAGCATTTAATATTTAAGATCATTGTGAAGAAAAAAATATGTGTGTGTGTATACATAAGTATGATATGTATATACAAATGCTATATGCATGTTATATAATCAATATTTGTTATATGGTAAGCAATATATCATAGACATTACATCATTATATTTCTGTGTAACTGCAAGATTGTTTTCTGGAGACAATTATCTAAATTGTGAAATTCAAACTGTGATCTGTGTACCCACAGTTTCTGGATTACCCATAAACTGGTTAAAAATGCAAACTCCCGGGCTCGGTTTCAGTCTACTCAAAAGAATTTCTGGGGCCAGGGCCCAGAAAACTCTTTTATATGAAACATATTTTTATTTTTTATGCACACTTATGGTTGAGATGCACTGGTCCAGTTGAACACAACTAATAAACTATCCTGAATCTTACATATATATTAATACATTTATATATATATATATATATATAAAACTTGCATGCTATCTTTTTTATATCAAACTACTTTAACAATTCACAGGCGTGTTGGAATAAAGTTTCTTAAGGGAGTGTAGCCCTACTTCCCATTAATAACTATTATAACACATATGTATTCATATAATAAAAAAATAGGTACACTAGAGTTACTACGGAGCCCCTAAAATTAATTATAAAAAGAAAGAAATCTTACGTTTAATCAATTTAGAATCATTTTCCTCTTCTTCATTTAGCAAATATTTACACTTTGCCTATTATGTGCTGGGCATCATTATGAGTATTGGAGACATAGTTTTGAGCTTTGAGAGGAGAGTAAATGAAGGAGACGGGTAGATATTAAGGTTGTAATAGTAGGAAGTAGCTAGAATATGAGAGGCTGTCACCATGATAAAGAGTATGAATTTATAGCTATGTGAAGTAATGGGAAAGTTTTAAGCAGGCACTTGGACAAGATGATAATGAGTAGCCTAATGTAAAATAACCCTTACATCACCAAAATAATATCTTTAACACCTACTATAGTGAGAGATGTTATACACAAAGATGTATGAGCGTTTCTGGCAGAGTTTTTTTTTTTTTTTCCTATTCCTGAAATTCTAACCATACTTGTCAACTATATGTCTCCTCAAATTTTAAATCCAGTATTCAGTTAATTATTCACTTATTAATTTGTGTTAGGGTAGACACATATTTAAAACTCTCTTTGTAAAAGCAGGGATTTGTGGTTTGTTCATGATGGTTATTAGAATAGATTTTGGTGAGAAATGACTTACTAGAAACAATAACCAGAAATTGGTTGCAGGCTAACAGCAAACATCATCCCTCTTTACCCCTTCTCTTGACTGTTGGAAATGTCATTTTACCGAGACAGATTATAGAAGTAAAAGTGATGGCATTGAGTATGGTCACCAGATTGGCAACACAGAACATTCATTCGGTGTTAGTCTTCTCTAGGATACTGAATGATTCACTCACCCTGGGCTACACAGTATGAGAATTGTACATCTGGCCAACAGCCAGCTGGTTTAACTGCCCTGGGCAGCTGATTCTAATAATTTAGTCCCTCAAAATGAATTTAGCCCATATAAAGTCAATTGAGAGTCTAAAATAATAAAATTTACAAAGTAATTAATGAATCTGTGTGGGGGCGGGGGGTAAGAGAGAGAGAGAGACAGAGAAAGAGAAAGAGGAACAGAGAGAGAGAGAGTGTCCTAGCTGGCCAGGATAAGTTTTTACCTCAAAAACATCCTGGAAATTTATTTTACATTATCCTTTTACAGTTCATGGAACTCTTTAGAATAAAATGCTAGAGTAATTATATCTTAATTATATATTTTGGGAACAGTATTGATAGTAAAGTAGAATCTTATTTTAGGCCCATCTTAATTCAAAATTTATGATAATTCATGAAAAATGGAATTGTATTCAGCCTTGTTTTAGCAAATTCTTTCTTTACACAAAATGTAAACAAAATTGCATAGGAAAATAAATAAAAATGTATTATTAAAAAAAAAGAGATAGGCACAAAAACAGAGCCATTGACCAGTGGAACAGAACTGTGGATTCTTAAACATTATATAAATGGAAATGCACTCTTGAGGCCTCAATTGGAGCCTGGGCTGGGGCTTTAAAGTCATACAGAGCTGGCTTTGAAAACAAGAACCAGTTCTAAACTATGTGAACTTAGACAATTTAACTTCTCAAAGTTCTAGCTTCCTCATTCATAATGTAAGTGTAATTTTGGGGAGGAAAAATGAGATAATCCATTTAATGAGCTTAACTCTGTGTATTTAATAAGCTCCTGTAAGAGCTTCGTTGTTATTTTTCTCTCTTATCTCTGTTTGAGCTCTGTTACACCATTGAAAACTTCTTCTATCAAGCAGTATGGTCTATTATCCTTTTATATAATTTTGCTCATATACCATACTGTATCAATGTTTATAAACCACGCACATATTAGCTATATAGATTTATAGGATATAATATGAAGATATGAACTGAACACTATAAAACTTAAATGTATACATTTATAATTATGCTTATAAAAATGGCTCATATTGCCTAAGTTTCTTCAAATTGATTAGTTTGTAGAAGGCAAAATAAAAATAACTTGTAGGGAAAAATATCAAAGCAATTAGAAAATTTGGTTTGGCTCTCTCTCAGGAGTACACACATGTTTAAGGAGAGGAGCCTGACCAAAATTGCTATCCAGAGTTGAGAAAATGTTTTAATACTTGCATCTCACATTATGTTTTTAATACAACACTTCATAACCTCTTTTCTACCTTCCCTCTTCATGTTGCTATGACATTCTCAAATTCTACTGTTGATTTTTTTTCTTTTTTTTTTTTTTTAGTAATTTGGTCTCAGTGATGCTAAATTTGGAGTTTCCCTTACTTTGTGGCAATAACAATTTTTTAAATTTCTTCATTTTCTGTAATCCTGAAAAAGTAGTATTTTAGGCCCTTCTTCTCTAGTGTCTATCCTTGTTTTCCTGTGATATAGAGTGTGTTCCAATTAGAGAAGAGAATGAAAACAGGAGGTATAAAAATTAAAAAGGAAGTCAAAGTTATCATTTGCTTCTTAAAAACACAAGAAAATCACCTGAAATTGATCAGTAATGTCTCCCTTTGTATAAGTTATTCATTAAAAATTAAAAGAAACAAGACTTTGTTTATAATAGATTTAGAATGCATGAAATTCCAAAAAGGGAGATGTACAAGATCTATGTGAAAAAGAAAAGATTAAAATACCTCTATGAGACATATGAGGAGATTTGCATAAACTCCCATTCTTGGATATTAAGACTCAGTAATGTAAAGGTGTTTGTCTTCTCTAATTTAACTCATAATAAAATGAGATAATTCTAAATTTTGGTTTAAAAATGTTCATTAAGAATAAACAAGGCAAGGGGCCAGACATCAACAAGATGGTGGCACAGGAATTTCTCCTGCAGAAACATCAATTTGAACCACTCTCCATACATGAAAACACCTTTGCAAGAGCTAAGAAAAGTAAACAAAACCTTATAGCATCTGAGCGTAGCACAGAAATAAGAAAAGATTCATTAAGAAGGCATAAAGAACAGTTTTACATTACCCATGCCACTCTTCCCCCACCTCCAGACAGCGCAGTATGGAAAGAGGTACCCTCTGTGTGGGGGAAAGAGCAGGATATAAGCACTGTGATTTGCCTCAGTCTCCTATACCAGGCCCACCCCAGCAAAACCCAGTGCGGGGCTTGTCCCCACAGCCCCAGACTCCAGGCTGCTATCTGCAGACGGAGCCTCCAGACCCACCCTGGTGACCACCTCTATCTCAAAGAATGCCCTCTGGCTTTAGGCCTGTACAACTGCCAGACCATCCCCCATAGCTGTAGTGATCAGGCTGGCACCCATCGGCTGAGCCTCTAGGATTACCCTTGCAAATACAGCTGCCAGGCCAACCAAGTGCCAGATCAATCTATGTGGCCCAAGACTTTAGACCCATTTCAGGTTCCAGACCAGCTCAGAGCCAATTGACACCCTGGCCTTAGGCAGTGGGCCCACACTTGAAGAAAAAGGCTCCAGGCAGCCCAGTGCTAGGTCAATCCCTGAAGCCTAACTTCCCTGGTCGAGCCCCTGCAGTTCCATTGTCCAGCAGATCCCAGGTCTAGGCCTACAACCATGCTGGATCAGCCCCCAGGACTCCAGGTCCCAGGCCAGCACTCATGATTCTAATCTCCAGATTGGCCCCCAAGAGCCCAGTCTCTATGCTTGCTCAAGAACCAGGCTGACCCTGGGATCCAGGCTGGTTCCAGTGGACCTAGTCTCTAGTGAACCCAGGGTTTAAGTCACTTGTTCCAGCAGACACAGGGTCCAGGCAAACCCTAGTAGAACCCAGTGCTATACCAGCCCCTATGGACTGAATCTACAGGGCCATCTCTGTAGACCCAGGCTCTAGGCAAGCCTCTGTGCACTTAAATTTCAGGCCCACCCCAGTTCCAGGCCAGCCTCCATGGACTCAGGCTCCAGGCCCATTCTAGTTGATGCAGACGCCAGACCCATTTGCAGCACCAGGCCAGCCCTTGAAAACTGAGGTTTCAGACCTACCCCAGCACTGAGTCAGCCCCTGTGGAACAATTTTCAAGCTGGTTAAGCAAATAAGGGCTCAGGCCTGCCCTCATGGACCTAACATTGAGAGCCGCTCCTGTGGACTAAATCGATTTGTCCACCTCAGTGAAAGGAGGCTCCAGGCTCAATACCATGGATGCAGGCACCAAATATGCCACTTACTGACCAAGGCACCAAGGCAGCCTGCTGAAAGACACCAACAACAAGTCCACCCTTGGTGCATGCCAGATAGACTACCCAGAATCTTTGGATAGGCTGACTAGTTAAGGACTTTCCCAAACAAAGTCAGCCTGTAAAGACTAGAATAAGTACCTACTTCATCAGATACACAGATACCAGCACAAAAATCAAGAAAAATCAAGGAAATGTGTTACTATAAAGGAACAAAATAAAGCACCAGTAAGCAACCCCAAAGAAATGAAAATTTATGTACTTCTTGGCAAAGAATGCAAAATAATTGTTTAAGGAAGCTCAGAAAACTTAAGAAAAATACAGAGAAATAATTCAAAATTAATTAGGAAAACAATAAGTGATCAAAATGAGAAATTTAACAGAGAGATTGAGATTTTATATATATATAAATATACATATATAATATATGTATATATATCTAAATTTCTGGAACTGCAAAATAAATGAATGAAATGAAAAATGCAGTAGAGAGTGCCAACAGCAGAATTGATCAAACAGAAGAAAGAATCTGTGAACTTGAAGACAAGTTATATGAAAATATATGATCAGAGAAGAAAAAAGAAGAAAGAATGAAAAGAAATGAAGAAAACATATGGGACTTACAGGAAAGTATCAAAAGAGCAAATTTTCAAATTATAGGCATTGAAGGAGAAGAGAAGCAAGACAAAGGGCCAGAAAACTTACATAAACAAATAATAGCAGATAATTCTCCAAATTTGGAGAAAAATATAAATATCAAGGTACAGGAAAATCAAGGCCTTTAATCAGATTTGATCCAAATAGGACTACACCAAGACATACTACAGTCAAACTGACAAAAATCAAAGACAAAGAGAGTATCCTGAAAGCAGCAAGACAAAAGAAGCATATCACATATAAGGGAATTTCAATAAGGCTAGCCACAGACATTTCAGAAGAAACTTTATAGGCTAGGGTAGACTGGGATGATATACTCAAATTGCCAAAGGAAAAAAGCTGCCAATCAAGAATACCTTATTCAGTAAAGCTGTCGTTAAGAAACAAGAGTGAAAAAGACTTTTCCAGACCCAAAAAATAAAAAAAAAGAAAGAGCTGAGTGAATTCGTTACCATCAGAACTGTCTTACAAGAAATGCTAAAGGGAGTTCTTCAAGTTGAAAGAAAAGGATGTTAAGTAGGAACACAAAAACTTAAGAAAGGATAAAACTAACTGGTAAAAATAAATACACAGTCAAATTCAAAACAACCTAAAACTATAACTATGGTGCATAAATTACTTATACTTTTATTATGAAGATTAAAAACAATATTATTAAAAATAAAATAATTACAATAATTTATTAATATAAAAGCACAAAAATATAAAATGGGGGATAAAAATGTTGAGTCTTTCTATATGATTAAAGTTAAGTTCTTTTCAGCTTCAAAAAGCCTATTGTAACTATACAATATATTATGTAAGTCTCATGATAACCACAAAGCAAAAACCTACAGTAGATATACAAAAGATAAAAAGTAAGGAATCAAAGCATACCACTAAAGAAAATCACCTAATTGCAAAGAAAGACAGTAAAGGAGAAGAAACAAAGGATCTATAAAATAGCCAGAAAAGAATGAATAAAATGCTTGTGATAAATCCTTACCTATTGATAATTACCTTGAATGTAAACAAATTAATTTATCCAATCAAAAAACATACAGTGACTTAATGGTTTAAATAAAATAAGACCCAACTATTAATATATGCTGTTTACATGAGACTCACTTCACTTTAAGGACACATAGAGACTGAAGGTGAAAGGATTTAAAAAAATATATATCCCATGCAAATGGAAACCAAAAAAGTACAGGTATAGCTAAACTTACATCAGATAAAATAGACTTTAAATAAAAAACTGTCACAAGAGACAAAGAAGGTCATTATATAATAATAAAAGGGTCAACTCACCAAGAGGATACAACAATTGTTTATATATACACCCAACATTGGAACAGCTAAATATATAAAGCAAATAGTAATAGATCTGAAGGAAGAGTTAGACTATTATAAAATAAAATAATAGTAGAGGGCTTCAATACCTCACTTTCAGCAATGGACACATCATCCAGGCAGAAAATCAATACTAAAACATCAGATATAACCTACACTTAGACCAAATGGACCTAACAGACATATACTGAAAATTCCACCCAATAGCTACAGAATACACATTATTCTAAAGCATAGAGAGTACATCTCCAGGATAGATTATATGTTAGGCCATGAAACAAGTCAAAAAATTTAAGAATATTGAAACTGAATCAAATATGTTTTCTGACTGCAATAATATGAAACTACAAATTAGTAACTAGAAGAGTTTCAGAAAATTCACAAATACATGAAAATTAAACAACATGCTACTGAACAAACAAGGTATAAAAGAAGAAATTTAAAGGGAAATTTTAAAACCTCTTTAGACAAACAAAAAGGGACATATAACAAACTAAAACATACAGGATGCAACAAAAGCAGTTCTAAGAGGAAATTGTATAGTAATAAACACTTACATCAAAAAGAAGAATGATCTCAAAAAAATAGCCAAACATTACATTTCAAGGAAATAGAAAACCAAGAACAAACTAAATCCAAAGTCAGTAGAAGGAAGAAATATTATAATAAAAATAAGAGCAGAAATAAATGAAATTGAGACTAGAAAAACATTAAAAAGAATCAACAAAACTAAAGGGTTTCTTATTTTTAAAGATAAACACACACACACACACACACACACAAACCTTTAGCTAGGCAAAGAAAAAAAGAGAGAAGACCCATTTAAGTAAAATCAAAAATGAAAGAGGTGACATTACAACCAATACCACAGGAATACAAAGGATCATAACAGATTGTTATAAACAATTATACACTAACAAATTGGACAACTAGAAGTGGATAAATTTCTGGACACATAGAACTTACCAAGAATGAACCATGACAAAATAGAAAATCTGAAAAGACATTAATGGGTAAGAAGACTGAATCAGTGATAAAATGTCTCCCATCAAATAAAAGCCCCGTACCTGATGGCTTCACTGCCAAATTCTAAATATGTACAGTTATTATATATCAAAAAATTTTAAAAAAGAACAAATACTAATACTTCTCAAACACTTTAAAATATTTGAAAAGGAGGGAATACTTCCACACTCATTTTACAAGGTCAGCATTATCATGATACCAAACCCAAACAAGTACACCACAAAAAAAAAAGAGAAAATTACAGACCAATATTCTTGATGAACAAGCAAAAATCCTCTACAAAGTATTAACAAACCAAATTTAATGGCACGTCAAAAAGATCGTTCGGCTGGACATGCTGGCTCACACCTGTAATCCTAGTACTCTGACAGGGTGAGGTGCAAGGATTGCTTGAGATCAGGAGTCCAGACCAGCCTCAGAAAGAGCGAGACCCAGTCTTTACTAAAAATAGACAATATTAGCTGGGCGTGGTGGTTCTTGCTTGAAGTCCCAGCTACTTGGGAGACTGAGGCAGTAAGATTGCTTGAGCCTAGGAATTTGAGATTGCTGTAAGCTAGGTTGATGTCATGGTACTTTAGCCAGGGTGACAGAGCAAGACTCTGTCTCAAAATAAAACAAACAAACAAAAAAACTAATAAATGAATTCAGTAAAGTTGAGGGTACAAAATCAACAAGAAAAATCAGTTTGTATTTCTATACACCAATAATGTATATTAGTGTATGCATTAAAGAAATCCAGTAGAAAACAATCCAATTTATAAGAGTTGCAAAAAAAAATAAAATGCTTAGAAATAAATTTAACTAAGGAGGTGAAAGACCTGTACACTGAAAACTATAAAACATTGATGAAAGAAGTTGAAGACGGCACAAGTAAATGAAACGACATTCTATTGCCATGGATTAGAAGAACTAATATTGTTAAAATGTCTATACTACTCAAAGTGATTAACAGATTCAATGTAATACCTATCAAAATTCCAATTACATTTTCACAGAAGTAGAAAAAATAATCTTAAAATTTGTATATAACCACAACAGACTCCAAATAGACAAAGCAATCTTGAGTAGAAAGAACAAAACTGGAAGCATCACATTAACTTCAAAATACACTACAAAGCTATAGTAATCAAAACAGCATGGCACTGACATAGAAAAAGACACATGGAGCAATGGAACAGAATAGGGTGCTTCAAAGTAAATCCACACATTTATTATCAATTTGCCTTTGACAAAGCTGCCAAGAATACACAATGAAGAAAATTTGATCTCTTCAAAAAATGATGTTGGGAAAACTGAATATATATGCACAGAATAATGAATATACTCAAAATTGATTTAAGACTTAAAAGTAAGACCTGAAACTGTGAAACTACTAGAAGAAAATGTAAGGGAAAAGCTCCATGAAATTAGTCTGAGCAATGATTTTTTGGCTATGACCCCAAAAGCACAGGCAACAGAAGAAAAAAATAAACAGATGAAATTAAATCAAACTAAAAAGTTTCTGCACAGCAGAGTAAACAATCAACAGAGGGAGGTGAGGACCTATGGAATGGGAGAAAATATTTACAAACCAAATATCTAATAAAGAATTAATATCCAAAATATATAAGGAACTCAAACAACTCAATAACAACTACATCAAATGAACAGCCAAAGGTCCTGAACAGACACTTCAGAAGACATAAATGGCCAACAGATACATGAATAAATCTTCACTGATCATCATCAACCTCACTGATTATCAGGAAAATGCAAGTTAAGATCACAATGAAATGTCACCTCATACCTGATAGAATGGCTGTTATCAAAAAGACAAAAGGTAAATGTTGGTGAGGATGTGAAGAAAAGAGAATCCTTGCACTTTTTTGATGAGAATGTAAATTAGTACAGCCATTATGGAAAAAATATGGAAGTTCCTCAAAAAATTAAATATAGAATTACCGTATGCTCCAGCAATTTCACTACTGAATATATATCCAAGGGAAATAAAATCATTATGGCTAATAGATATCTGCATTCCAATGTTCATTGCAGCCTTATTTAGAATGGTCAGATGTGGAACAAACCTAAATGTCCATCAATGGATGAATGGATAAATAAAATGTAGGGTATATGTGTTTGTGTATGTGTATATATGTATACATGTATGCGTGTGTGTACATATATATATATAGTACATATATTTATATATGTACACATACATGATGGAATATTATTCACTCATAAAAAAGAATGAACTCCTGTTATTTGCAACAACATGGATGAACCTAGAGGACATTATGTTAAGTGAA